>CAUYON010073810.1:0-15391 GCA_963573935.1 Arctocebus calabarensis | reverse complement strand
AGAAGGGGGCACCGGGTGGCACCTATTGCTCAAAGGAGTAGGGTGCTGGCCCCATATACCAGAGGTGGTGGGTTGAGACCTGGCCCTGGGTCAAAAAAAAGAAGAAAAAGAAGGAAGAAGGAGGAAGGAGGAAGGAGGAAGAAGGAAGAAGGTAGAAGGAAGAAGAAGAATAATAATATTAAAGGTAGCTGACCATTCTCTTTGGCTTGAAAAGTTTCACTAAAAAGTCCTCTGTCACCCTGATGGATCTGCTCTTCTAGGTCAATTGGCACTTATTTCTGGCTGCTTGCAGAATTTTCTTTTTCATCTTGACTTTGGACAGGTTCATTTCAATGTGTCTTAGAGATGCTCTGTGTTGAGACAACTCAGGGTTTGATATCCCCCTAAAAGGAATGTATCAGAAGCTTTGGTGATGCTTGACAAATTTTCATTTATGATATCCCCTAGTAGAGCTTCCATTCCTTTGAGACCTTCCTCTTCAGGGATACCTATACTTTGTATGTTTGAATGCTTTATGACGTTCCATAATTTTCTAAGCTAACTCTTTGCTTTTTCTCTCTTCTTTTCTGCCTCTTTAAATACCTGGGTTAGCTCAAACGCTTTATCCTCTAGCTCTGAGATTCTTTCTTCTCCATGGTCTAATCTGTTATTGATACTTTTTACTACATCTTTAAGTTCTCTTATTGACTCCATGAATTCCTTAAGCTCCACTATATCCTTTCTAATTTCTTCATATCTTTCATCCATTTGGGGGATCTATTTTTGGATTTCCTTTTGATTATTTTTCACTTTCTCTTCTATTCCCTTCATTGTTTTTGCCACACATATTTGAAGTTCCCTTTGTGTCATTTCTATCATTTCTTTATAGGTGGAATCATCTGTGATAGCTACCTCTAGATTCCTGGGGGATGGCGGGGCATCCTCTTGATCTGTTTCGGTTTTTCATGTTGCCAGAATTTTTGTGTTGGTTCTTTCTCATATGTGTTTTCTTTTTCTTCCCCTTTTTTCTTTTCTTTTTTTCTTTCTTTTTTTTTTCTTTGAGACAGTCTCAAATTTTCACCCTCAGTAGAATACTGTGGCATCATAACTTACAGCAACCTCAAACTCTTGGGCTCAAGTGATTCTCTTGACTCAGTCTCTTGAGTAGCTAGTATGCTAGGCACCCACCACAATGTCCTGCAATTTTGAGATAGGGTCTTTTTCTTCCTTAGGCTGGTCTTGAATATCTGAGCTCAATCAATCCACTTGTCTCAGCTTCCCAGAATACTAGGATTATAGGAACGAGCCATCCCAACTGTCCCTATGTTTTCTTCTTGTTTATTTCCTTTCCCTACTTTTCCCTCTCATTTCCGACTTCTCTTTAAACTAGCTTGCCTCTGTGTTTAGGTGATGAAGCATTCTTTTGGTATTAACCCAAAAGGAAGAGAAGAGTAAGGAGTGATAAAGGAGAAAAAAAAAGAATAAAAAAATAAAAGGGGAGGGAAATGAAAGGAAAAAAAATTTTAAAAAAGGAGGGAAGAATAACAGAAAGAGAGAGACAGGAGTAATATACTCACAATTTTAGGACCCTGAAAGGCTGAGCTGGGTGCTCTCTTTGTGGTAAGGAGGTCCTTAGCCTGAGCAAAAGCAGGACCACACTTTCACTAAATATGGAATAAAATCAGCAGTATGTCACTGTGGCAACCTATTAATACCATCTTTGGCTAAAGCTGGAAGAACATTCTAGACCAGGGGTTTGGGGCCTCAATGAAGCCTGGATAATGCTGTGCAAACTAGCCCAAGCCTGAGAGTGAGGCTTCGTTTCTTAAATAGAATACAGAATGAAATCAAATAATACAAATCAGAAAAATAAAAAAACAAACAAAAAATGCGATTAAAAATAAAATTATAAAAGGTGTAAAAAAGGAGATATGTCTTAATTGTTGTTTGAGAAGTTTATAGGGGAAAGGTGAAGAAAAAGTAGAAAAAGAGAGAAATAAGGAGAGAAATAGACAAGAAAAAAGAACAAAGAGGTGAAAAACCATAGAGAAAATGTAGCCCTTGCTACTGAAAAAAGTACAAATGAAAAAATAAAAATGCAACAAAATAAAGCAAACAAACAAAAAAAACCTAAGGAAAAAATTTTGAAACATATATATTACAATACATTGTCTGGACACCAGGTGGTGCTGTGGTGTTAAGAGCCACAAAACATGCTCACTGGGTCTGCTGTATCACAATGGTGCCAGAAGCCACTATCTAATTGTGAAAAACCCCATGCCACCCTCCTGATTTATTTGTCCTCAACCAGGGCTTTGTCATTTTGCTAGCATTCAATCCCTGCAGGGTTAGGAGCCTGAAGTTCTTGCCAGAGTACTTAGGAGACATGCCTTGATTCCAAACACTGTCCTTTGGCCACAAAATGACTTTCCTGGGGGAGCTGAAGGCACCTAAATCCCTCCCAGGGATTCAGTAGGTGTGCCAGAGCCACCCTTGTACTAGAACCTGGTGGGCTGATCCTGCTGGGCACTCCTCTTACAAAGGCAACCAATGACAGCTCCACCCCACTTGATGATTCATTCCAGGTGGCTGGGTGCTATTCAAGTTCACTTGCTCACTTACCCCTCTCCAAAGGCAGGTCTGGTGAGTACTCAAGTCCAAATAACCTGCAGGATAGAGGATTCCCTGCCCCTAGCCCTCTGCTGGAGGATGACTGGCCTCTGTCTGCCCCCAGACACTCATCTGTTCCAGTCTTCCACTGCTCCTGACCTCCTCCTTGGGTCCTGGAGTGCCTTGCTGATTCACCGTTTCCCTGGAGTGATGTATCTTGGCAGGAACCCCCCAGCAGAGGTGGCTAGAGTCCTCTCTCCTGGTCTCACCATGTGTGGCTGCTAAGGAGATGTTTCTAGTCTGCCCTCTTGCTCTGCCCTCACAAACGGTTTCTGTAGAAAAGATCTTTTAGGGGAATGAATGGAAAATAAAATTTGCAACAATCTTAGGTGCAAGTGATCTTTACCTTTTTCCTGGCTCTTATTCCATAAGTTTGTGTTTCTCATAGACTATGACAAGATTATTTCTGGATCTGTTGAATTTCAAATGCCTTCAGTTTAAAATAATCTTCATACCAAGGGTAGGGGTATGAGTGTGTACCAACAGTAGTAAATATCAGTACTTCATTTTTTTTTTTTTTGAGACAGAGCCTCAAGCTGTCACCCTAAATAGAGTGCTGTGGCATCACAGCTCACAGCAACCTCCAATTCCTGGGCTCAAGTGAGTCTCTTGCCTTCACCTCCAAATAGCTGGGACTACAGGTGCCCGCCACAATGCCTGGCCATTTTTTGGTTGCAGCCGTCATTGTTGTTTGGGGGGCCAGGGCTGGATTTGAATCTGCCAGCTCAGGTGTACGTGGCTGGTGCCTTAGCCCATTGAGCCACAGGCACCGAGCCAGTACTTCATTTTTCTACAGCTGAAAAACATGCCAAGGTATCACATTGTATTTGTCCATTCATCAATTAATGATATTTAATCTACATTTAGCTGCTGTGAACATTTATGTACAAGATTTTGTGTTGACTTTTTCCATTTCTCTTGGGGGTGGAAATGAGTAGGTTTTATGATAACTCACTGTTTAAATTTTTGAGGATCTGCCAAGCTGTTTCCAAAGTGGCTGCACCATTTTACATTCACATCCTAACCAAGACTTGTTATTTTTATTGTAGCCCTTCTAGCAGGTATGAAGACGTATTATACTGTAATTTCAATTTGGATTTTGTTAATGACTAGTGATGTTGGAGTCTTTTCATGTGCTATTTTTGTATATCTTCTTTGGAGAAATGTCTATTCAAGCCTTTTGCCCAGTTTTTAGTTGGGTTGTTTGTCCTTTTTATTTGTTTTAAGAGCATTTTTATTTTTTTTTAACAAATAAATTTTAGACTCTTAACAGACATGATTTGCAAATATTTTCTCCCATTCTGTAAATTGTCTTTTTACTATGTTAATAATGCTCTTTAGTGCACAAAAGATTTATTTTCGATGAAGTCCAATCTGTTTTTTCTTTTACTATTCATGCTTTTGGTAAATTTTTTAATTTTAAACTCAATTTTTTGAATTTTGTACTACTCATGCTTTTGGTAAATTTTTTAATTTTAAATTTAATTTTTTAATTAAAATTTTAATAAATTCAATTAAATTCTTTAATTTTAAATTCAAAGAAAATAGGAATAGGCAGAAAAGCATCTCTTTGGTTCAGTGTTATGTGAATGCCTCAGAAAACTCATATAGAAGTGGGATGATGACTTTAGATTGACTTTATTCCCTCCTCACTGTATTCATTAGTTCAGAAAACAAATAAGAGAGGTCACTTTGTATTTATAAAGGATACAATTTTTTGAAAACCTGACACTCATCGGAAATAGTGTTTTTATTTCAAGAGGCAAAATCTATTATAAGGGATAAAGTACTGATTTCTGTATTTGCTATCAAAGGGGCTGTTTCCTGAACTCTGCATAGTATATATTTTCTTAGAAAACACCATAGATATTTTCTCAAACCAAACTGACAAAGTCCTAATTGTAACAGATACATACCAAAAAAAGGTCTTATGAATTATATAAGCTTTTACTGGATACCTCTAAGTACATAGGAGATCTCTGCTATGAATTACACATGTAATTCTCCGTGACAGTTAATTTTATGTGTGAATGTGTCAGTTTAACTAGGTTAAGGGATATCCAGATACCTGGTAAAACATTGTTTCTATTTGAGCCTATGAAGGTGTTTCTGGGGGTGTTTAGCACTTGAATCAGTACATCAGTAAAGAAGATGTCCCTTTGCCAATGTGGGTAGACACTGTCCAATCCACCAAGGACCTGAATAAGACACAAATGTGGAGGAAGGGCACGTTGAAACTCTTTTCTAGATCTGGGACATTCACCTTCTCCTTCCCTTAGACATTAGAGCTCCAAGTTCTTGGGCCTCCCTACTCTGGCACTCACACCATTGGCTGCTGGTTTTTCAGATCTTCACACTCAGACTGAATGACACCACTAGCTTTCCTGGTTCTCCAGCTTGCAGAGGGCCTATCATAGAATTTCTCAGTGTCCATAATTGCATGAGCCAATTTCTATCATAAATTCCCCTTATATATCTCTATATATTTTACTGGCTTCATTTCCCTAGAGAACCCTGACTGATACATTATCTAATGCCTCAGAAATAAATGGCCTTATTTTGACATGTTACTTTAAAGCTCAGGGAAATTATATAAAATTTGCCTTTTAAGTTATTCAGTCTGTAGTTGGTAAATGTAATAGGAGCCATTCAATGTCAGTTTGAAGCCCCATGACAATAGATGAAATATTCTAAAAAGACGTGACCTTTTTGAAAAGTAAATATAATATACAGAGAGTGCCAAAACGTATAAACACATTTTAAAAAAGGAAAAAACTGTATTAAAATTGTAATAATCTATACTGATAAAACAAGATGAATACAAGTCACATTGAGTGTCTCTTGTAATTGCAGAAGTCAAACTTGACTAGAGTGTTACAATTATTTAGTTTAGCTTTTTCTTTGAAGTATCCATCTTTTTATGGCTGCATAGTATTCCATGGTGTACATATACCACAATTTGTTAATCCATTCATGGTTCAATGAGCACTTGTGGTGTTTCCATGTCTTGGCTATTATGAATTGGGCTGCAATAAACATTCTGGTGCAAAAGTCTTTGTTGTAAAATAATTTTTAATCATCTGGGCATATACCTAGTAGAGGAATTGCAGGATCAAACGGTATGTCTACTTTTAGTTCCTTGAGTGTTCTCCAAACTTCTTTCCAAAAAGGTCGTTTTAGCTTGCATTCCCTCCAGCAGTGTAGAAGGGTTCCTTTCTCTCTGCATCCACACCAACAACTGGAGTTTTGGGATTTTGTGATGTGGGATAATCTTCCTGGAGTTAGATGATATCTCAAAGTGGTTTTGATTTGCATTTCTCTGATGACTAAAGATGATGAACATTTTTTCATATGTTTGTAGGCCATTCACCTGTCTTCATCAGAGAAGTTTCTGTTCAGGTCTCTTGCCCACATAAAAATGGGATTATTTGTTCTTTTCTTATTGATTAGTTTGAGTTCTCTGTATATTCTAGTTATCAGACGTTTGTCGGAAGCATAACTTGCAAAAATCTTCTGTTCTGAAGGTGATCTGTTTGCTTTTCTTACTGTGCTCTTGGCTGCGCAAAAGCTTTTTAGTTTGATCAGATCCCACTAATGGATTTTTTTTGGTTTTTTTGCAGTTTTTTTGGCCAGGGCTGGGTTTGAACCCACCATCTCCGGCACATGGGGCCGGGGCCCCACTCCTTTGAGCCACAGGCACCACCCCCACTAATGGATTTTTGGTGTTGCTTCAATTGCCGGGGGGGGGGGGGCTTCCTCATAAAATATCATCTCATGCCAATTTCTTCAGTTGTTTTCCCCACACTCTCTTCTAGTATTTTTATAGTTTCATGTCTTAAGTTTAAATCTTTTATCCAGTGAGAATGAATTTTTGTTAATGGTGAAAGGTGGGGGTCCAGTTTCAGTCTTCTACAGGTTTCCAGCCAGTTCACCCAGCACCATTTGTTAAATAGAGAGTCTTTCCCCCACTGAATATTTTTGATGGGCTTGTTGAAGATCAAATGATGGTAAATAGTTGGGTTCATCTCTTGGTTTTCTATCCTGTTTCATTAATCTACCACTCTGTTTTTGTGCCAGTATCATGTTGTTTTGATCATTACAGATTTATAATATAGCCTGAAGTCTGGTAACATGATATCTCTTGATTTGGTCTTATTTTTGAGTAATATATTTGCTATTTGAGGTTTTTTCTGATTCCACATAAAACAAAGTATTATTTTTTTCAAGTTCTTTAAAGTATGACAATGGTGCTTTAATAGGGATTGCATTAAATCTGTAGATTGCTTTGGGTAGTATGGACATTTTAACAATGCTGATTCTTCCCAGCCATGAGCATGGTATGTTTTTCCATTTTTTAACATCTTCAGCTATTTCTTTTCTCAGAGTTTCATACTTCTCTATATAGAGACCTTTGACATCCTTTTTTAGGTAAACTCCCAGATATTTTGTCTTCTTTGGCACTATTGGAAAAGAAATAGAGTCCTTGATTGTTTTTTCAGGTTGGCTATTGTTGGCATCTATAAAAAAGCTATTGACTTGTAAGTATTGATTTTATATCCCAAGATGCTGCTGTATTCCTTGATCACTTCTAAGAGTTTTGAAGTTGAGTCCCTGGGATTTTCCAGGTATAAGATCATGTCATCAGCGAAGAGTGACAGTTTGATCTCCTCTGATCCTATTTGATACCCTTGATTGCCTTCTCTTGCCTGATTGCATTCACTAAGACTTCCATTACTATGTTGAATAACAGTGGAGACAGTGGGCATCTTTGCCTCATTCCTGATCTGAGTGGAAATGTTTTCAATTTTACACCATTCAAAATGATATTGGCTGTGGGTTTGCTGTAGATGGCCTCTATCAGTTTAAGACATGTCTTTTCTATGCCTATTTTCTTAAGTGTTCTGATCATGAAAGGATGCTGGATATTATCAAAGGCATTTTCTGCATCAATTGAGAGAATCTTATGGTCTTTGTTTTTTATTTTATTGATGTGATGTATTATATTTATAGATTTGCATATGCTGAAACAACCCTATAACCCTGGAATAAAATCCAGTTGATCATGGTGTATAATTTTTTGATGAGTTGTTGGATTCTGTTTGCTAAGATCTTATTTAATATCTGTGCATCAATATTCATTAATGATATAGGTCTATAATTTCCTTTCTTTGTTGGATCCTTTTCTGGTTTGAATATCAGGGTGATATTTGCTTCATAGAATGTGTTGGGAAGTATTCCTTCTTTTTTCTATGCTTTGGAAAACATTGTGTAACATAGGTACTAGCTCCTCTTGAAAGTTTTGATAGAATTTGGATGTGAAGTCATCTGGTCCTGGACTTTTTTTTTTCCAGAGATTTCGTATTGTTAATGTTATTTCAGTGATTGATACAGGTCTATTCAAGATTTCTAATTCTTTCTGGTTGAGTCTAGGAAGGTGGAGTGCTCCCAGATATTGGTCCATTTCCTTCAGATTTTCCTATTTCTGGGAAGAGAGATTTTTGTAGTAATCATTGGGGATTTTTTAAAATTTCTGAAGTGTCTGTTGTTATTTCTCCTTTATTGTTTCTGATAGACAATATTATAGATTTTACTTTTCTATTTATGGTTAGGTTGTCCAAAGGTTTATCAATTTTTTTTTTTTTGAGACAAAGTCTCACTCTGTGCCCTGGATAGAGTGCCCTGGTGTCATAACTCACAGCAACCTCAAACTCTTGGGCTAAAGTAATCCTCTTGTCTCAGTCTTCCGAGTAGCAAGAATTATAGGCATGAGACACCCTGCCCTGCCTAGTATTACAATTTTAATGCAGTTATTTCCTTTCTTCACTGTTTTTTTGTTTCTTGCAAGGGTGGTTTTTGAACCCACCACCTCTGGTATATGGGGCTGGTGCCCTACTCCTTGAGTCACAGACACCACCCTATTTCCTTTCTTAATATGAGTATACTTTTTTATTTTGGAACCCTCATTACGTTTCCCCTGCCTAGCTTTTCAGTGGATTCTCATTATTTTTAGGCTGAAGTGTAAGGGCTACAAATCTCTCCCAATCCTTTCCTTCCTTCTCCTCCTCGTCTTTTCACTGCTCCCTCTTTTTTCCCTCACCCAACCTCAGCATTGTTTCCCATGTTGAGGCATTTCTAACATTTAGCCCATTGCCACTACAACCAAATGTTGAGTGACTTCATGACATTTTCTTTACCAAATGTATTTGCTAATACTAGGGAGAGGCAAGAAAACCAGAAAACAAGATTTTGTTTAGAACCCTAAAATTTTGAGATGTCCCATTGCTCATCCTCAGACCTGGAGTTAGTTTATATCACTCTCCCAGCCTCCACACTGACATTCACAAAAATTGAAAAATGATCCTCCAACCCACCTGATGCTGGCAACCCTACTGTCCCCTGGCCACACTGCCAAAAGCAGGAGTAAAAACTCCCAGAAAGCTATGTGATCCTGAATGCTCCCTTCTCCCTCCACACTTCTTCCTCACAGTCATAATTTCAGCATTTTAATCTGCCGAGGAGAACATCAGTTATCATGGTACAAGACCCTTTGTTTCTATTTCTGTAGTCACCCAAAGAATCCCCAGACTCCCAGAGCCCCACTCAAGACTTGAACACCTTTCCGTATCTTTTATCACTCCTCAGCTTCCCCAAGCCTTCTCTTGAATCCTCTGGAGCTCACGGTACATTGCCAGTAATTTTTTTATGAGCCTTCTATGACCTTCTTACCTGAGAATACTGCTTCCATTTGCAGCTGATGATGTTAGACTTATTACTCACTGGCCTTCCTCAGCACAGTCGTCTCTAGACCCTGTCCTCCTCCCCATGATACTGGCAGACTTCAGCACCTGCCCTGCCTCTCTCTAACACTCTTACCCAATTCTAGATCTTTCAGGATCCACACTGCTGGTCCTGCAGTGTGCTCGTGGCTTCTTTATTTCTTTTTCCTCCTCATCTCCAGCGATCTTGCCCCTCGCATGATCTCTGCCACCTATTACTATAGTCTGATAGAACACATTCTAAAAGTTCACTTTAACTTTAGAACAATCTTTCAATTGCTCCAGTTAATACATTCAGTTTGACAACATCGCCTTTCAGTGACAAAGTAAATTGAAAAACAATTTAAGTGAAAGTAACAGAGGTTGACTGTGGTTTTAGATGAATCCATTCATGAACTGTGACAGAGTGATTGTTTTCTTGAATTCTTTTCACTGGAGTTGTGGCAAGAAGGGGATGGAAATGCCCCACAAGGTCAGGCAGTCCAATCTCCCTGTCAAGGAAAAATATTTCTCTTTCAAATGAGGCCATCCATTCAAATGATCACTCTGCTCCACCTGGGCATCCAGCCTGGATCTCAGTCTGGCAGGGAGCAAACAAGCTGTGGGACCTTCCAGGCCTGATGATGTCAAAGCAGTTTAAAAACACCCAGAGCAGCCCACTCGACAAATCCACTTGCCTGCTTGACATCAAAATAGCAAGTTGCGAGGCAGCAGTTTCTCCTCTTCATGGAGGGAAGTTTTCCCCCCTGGTTTATCATTTCTTCCATCCAGGTATCTTGCCAATACATTGATGGTTTACCCAAGAACTGTCTATTTTTATTTTCTTTGCTCAAACTTTCCTAACATTGGATTGCTTCCTTTTACTCATGCTGCATTGAGAAGGAAAGTTGATTTCTCCTTTTCTAAAGCTATTAAGGCCATGTGGAAGACACTCAGTCCTTTTCCTCTGTGACAATGATACTTTTTGTTGGGAAATATTCTTTTAATTCTGTAAAGTCAGTTGTAAAAAAACACCAGTTTACCCAACACAGAAAATTAAAGAATATCAGTAGTGTGTCATAGTCCTTAAGGTTTCAAAGAAAAAAATGAAAATTCTTGATAAATTAAAAATTGTCTCTATAATTTCCAAAGCCATCTCACTCCCTCTTCTCTGGAGCATTTATATAAATTTGATATGAATCCCTCTATGTCATGTTTTTTGTTCTGTCTGTCTGTCAGCAATGTATACCCTGAAGTTTCTATATTATTATACTTGACTGATCTTTTTGTCTATCTCTGGGGTGAAATTATGTTTTATTAATTAGCATCTTCCTTTTTTCTTGATGTCAAGTGTTATAGTTAAATTTTTTTCTTTTTAATTACCTTTTCTTAGAACATTTTATACTCGATCTTATGAAAAGGCTAAGAAGTGATTCTTAGAACTTTTTAAAATTAAATTTTAGAATTTATTTGTCAGCTTCTGCAGAAGTTTTATGGGAATTTCATTGATTTAATAGTTTCAACTGCTTCCCTAGTCAAGAGTATGACATACTCTGATTTTTTCAGGCCTTTTGGTTTTATAGCTAATTTTAATTTCCTAGGTTTTTTTTTTTTAACAGTTTTTAAAAAAGATTTACACTCAGGTGTCAGAGTAAGTACCCTATGAATTAAGCAAGAAAATCTTAGATTGTGACTCAACTCATAAAGTTAGAGTAATACACAGTGGATAAGAATATCTATCAGCTTCAATGGGTTTATTTTTTGGGGGGGTCAATACATCTTTTAAAATTTATTGAGATATAGTATACCATAAATTACATATATTTAAAGTGTATAGTCTGATAATCTTTAACACAGGCATTAAATATTTCAATTTTTCTGTTATATAAAGCTGCAATCTTTACCATAATCAAGTTAATGAGCATATATGCCACAACCCAAAGTTTCTTAATGCAACTTTTAATACCTGCTGATGGCCCCTCTGCCACCACTTTTGACTGGAGTTTGTAAAAATAATATTATGTTCTTGCTGGGAGAGTGCATGAGAACAGAATTTGACCACAGGAGCCTGTGTTTTGTGCTACATCCCTCACCCTCACGTGTCCCTGGAATAGCATATGGTTGGTGACTTACAGGGCAGTCTTAGTTCTTCACATCAAGGTTTCCCTTCTTTGCATGGAAGTACCAGACAGCTCCTGACCTGTATGTGCTACCTTTGAATGACCTTGGAGTAGCAGGTGAACTTGAGCCTGGAGTGTTTACTCTCCCCAGTGTCGGGTGGTGGTGCTCTTTGTTCCCTACTTAGAAGGAAACAGAGAGTGGCGTTTTCCCAGATGGGTAACTTCTAGTGTCCACATAAAGTACCAAAATATTCTAATTCTGAGGAACAGTTGCATACACTGTGGCCTTTCTGTAGAACCAAGTGTCTCCATGGGGAAAATTCACTTTAAGTTTCAAACAACATACGTAGAAAGGAACTTGGGAAATAGGAGCTGAATGCAGGTTAGGAATACTTTTGTAGAGACAGTCTACCATAATGTTAGTTTTTTTTTGTTTCAGTCATTTTTAGCTCATTCTGTTTAGACATCTGCTCTGTTAATTTCTTCCTGTATAGATAACAACTTGCCTGTTGCACTATTAGGAGAAAGTGAAAATTGAATTCACTGTAAACCAGTTCCTTCCTTCATTCCTCCCTTCCTCTTTTCCTCCATCTCGCTTTTTTCTTTCAGCCATTCATTTCCACTAAGAGGCCAGCAGTAGAGTGAAGGCTGAGGGTGGTGGAGCCTCACCTCATGGTGTGCTCAGTACTCAGAGCCCAAAGACAGCCCCATCCGAAGCAAGAGCTCTCAGAACGAGTGCTTTGTAGTAATGAATCTTGTTTCATCACGAGAGTGTGCCATAAGTTGTCTCAGGCCCCAAAGCCTTAAATATAAAATTGATTGATTTGATCAATTTGATTAGAACACAGAGTTTGAATTTAGGTACTTGTGTTTAAAATGCTTGAAAGTGAGTGATACTGTTTTAGTCCTTTATTCACAAAGGGTTAAAAGGGTCTTTATGTCTAGGCAACCCAACCCTAACTCTAGAGAGGGTCCAGACTTAGTCACTGAGATAGGGAAGGCCCAGTGTCCATGCCTAAGGCAGCAACACCTTCCCCCAGACTATTTGCTGGAGACTGTCCTTGTAGACCACAGAAGGGCAGGAAATCCACCTCTTTTTCTCTACTAACTGCATCAGTGCATATGGAATGGTGAGACCTCTTCCAGGAATAGGACAAGAGGTAGTGTTAAAGTTTATTAGCATTTAATCATGCTTCCTGAGTTTCTTTCTCCATGCAAAGACTCACTCATTCAGAGAAAAATTAACTTGTGTATAGTTCCACCTGGAGAACTAGAAAGGTAGTTCTTAATCAAACTAACAGAGTATAACATGCACTTGGCTGACAACTCTGGGTGTAAATTTCAATCTTCTTTGTGTGTAGTTAGATTTCCACAGCTTGTTATGAAAAAGTTAAGCTAAAGGTCACCTTTTAAAAAATAAAAAAGGCTATGTCAAAACTTAAAATTGATTGGCATAGAAATGCATCATTAAAATACCAAAATGTAGGTAAGTTACTGTTTAAGGTTTTTTTCATATATAGATACAAGGCTACTATTGTTCATATCTAGCACAGTAAGACCTTTGCTTTCATAAGTGTGGAAAATAAGGTCAGCATTTTTTCATATATCTGGCTAATTATGTTGTGTTTTCCCCTCAGGAATAAGGAGAAAAATAATCCCCCAAAAAAGAGAAACAGAGAAAGTAGTGAGAGCAAGTAAGAAGGAGAAGGGAATTATTGCTCCCTCTTGGACAGACACTGCCAGGCATAGCCTGTGGTCATCTCAGGGGAGAGTGGGGACCTAAAGCCTTAGGCACAAAATAGTCCCTTCTGAGTTCTAATCAGCAATTTCCACTGAGAATCTTACATTACCCAACAATCTACTGTCTTTGAAGACTTCATCCCAGAAGCAAGGCAAACCAGAAGAAAGTATCCTCATTTTAAATAAAAGAGAAAAAAGTGTAGTGCACGTGCTTACATGACATCTACTTCCCCTGGCTTGCCCAGGTTCTTCATGCATGTGACAAGAAAATAAGTGCTACTTATTTCTGTTATGAAACATTATTCTCCTTAATTAAATGAATACTTATGGAGCACATTTTATATGCAACGTAGTACAGCAGGGGGGAGAGGAGTGAGAGATGGTCTCTGTGCTCAAGGACAAAGAGATGTCTCTTGGAGGATAAACCCAACCACCTACCCTGCAGGCAGGAGATGAAATGCCAAGTGCTAATTCTGATGAAGAATTTGCTGAAAGTTTCCTGGAAAGGCCTTGGTGGATGGGAGACTAGGAAAGGTGACTTCAGACAGAGGGACTAAAGACAAGGAAGATGGGAGGTCAGAGATCAGCCATGAAATTGCAGCAGACCTGTCTGGATGGCGGCCCATCTGTTTGGAGCAGGATTAACAGGTGTCTGCATCTGGATTTTGGTGGGCTCTGAATGCCAGGAAGAGCAGCAGCAGGAATCCAGTGAAGGCTTTAGAGCAGGGAAGTGTCATAACCACATTTCATAATTTAGGAACTAATTGTAGCATTAGTGGAAATGAAGAACTAGAGATGAGAAAGATTGGAAGCAAAAGACCCATAAGGAATAAGGGAAAGACCCATAAGCAAAAGACCCATAAGACTCTTTTTTGTTTGTTTGTTTGTTTTTGTTTTATTTTTTTCTTTCCTCCTGAGCAGCTGGGACCACAGGCGCCCACCATGATGCCTGGCTATGTTTTTGTTGCTGTTGCAGTTTGGCTGGGGCCAGGTTTGAACCCACCACCCTCGGCACATGGGGCCGGTGCCTCACTCACTGAGCCACAGGTGCCACCCAGGAGGCCACTCTTGTGAGTAGCCTGGGTGAGAAGTGGGGGAATGAACCAGAATAATAACAAGGAAAACAAGTGTGGTCATTGGAAAGGCACATCACAGTTGGTAGGAAAAGCTCTGGGCAAGGGCATCTGGAAGATCTAGAGTCAGCCACTTACCAACCATGACATTAAGGCACATTTGTTACTTTTCCTCACCTGTAAAGTGGAGTGATATCAATCTTATAAGACAGATTTTGTGAAAATGCTTTTTAAATTCTAAAGTGCTATACATGTTGATATATATGAATATAAACATGATATATATGAATATACACATGATCTCTCTCTCTCTATATATACACACACATGATATTCTTATGTTTTCATCATTTTGAGAATATCCATTGAATTACTTACTTAATAGATACTTATTGAGTGTCTATGGTAGACCAGGTGTTGCTCTAGATACTGAGGATTCAGCAGTGAATAAAACAAATAAAAGAGAATGCTTTTGTGGGTTTCTATCATAAACTTAGGATGATATATGAGGTTTAACAATCAAGTTTGTGACCTTGCCACCATGTGCTTACATTGGTAGTACTATACAAACAACTCAGTAACGTTTCATAACCTTGATATATCAGCATTTCACAGCTGTGTTCATGTCAACATGTGGCAGTGTTTTGTTGAGTGATATTCATTTTTGCTGTTGCAAAAATGTTAGAGCTTGAATTAAAACAATGGTTTTCTTTTTTTTTTTTTTTTTGGCAATCTTGATTGACTTTCTTTTTTTTTTTTTAATTTCAAAAACTGAGTTCATCATTTATAAATACACCAAAACAGTTGATGCAACTTTAGATTAAGCATAGGTACAGTATTTTAAACAACTTTTCTAAAGGGTCATAGGTAAATGAGTGATTTGTCTCACTCAGATTATTATTATTATTTTTTTTTTTGTAAGACAGAATTTATTCACAGAAAAGAATACAGAAAACATTAAGGCACCTGGTAGAGGGAGAAAATTCTAGTGGGGAGAGAGAAGCTCTCTCCATTTCTCTCCCAGTCTTTCCCCATCTCCTCCTTTAGGCCTTTA
>CAUYON010073809.1:0-11521 GCA_963573935.1 Arctocebus calabarensis | reverse complement strand
CCCCCCCCCCCCGCCCCGGCCTGGGGCGCGGGGGGGGGGGGGTGGGTGTGTGTTTTTTTTTTTGTGAGACAGAGCCTCAAGCTGTCACCCTGGATAGAGTGCTGTGGCATCACAGCTCAGAGCAACCTTAATGACAAACTGATTTTTCCGTTCAGTTAAACTAAATGGGAAATGGAATTTACTATTTATGTTAAGACAGTCTGAGATGGAGATGAAATCAGCTTCCCCTAAAAATGGAATCAAGGAGGCTAAATGGATACAGGAATAAAATCCTGGTTCGATTCTGTTCTGTTAAGAAGTTGAAGGAGGGGGAATGGATGCTGGTTAGGCAGCCAATGATATCCAATAGACTCAAAGAGTATCAATATTTGATTTATCACAATACAATACTCAAGTATTCAAATGAAAACTACAGGGTGCCTCTTACAAAGTTGCCAAACACAGGGAAAATGGGAAATTGTAGCTAAATGTACTTTTATTTACAAATTATTCATCACAAAATTTTACAAAATATTTAAAGGTAATCTGTCTAACCTATCAAAAAAAGCTGTATGCCTTGCAGAACTGTAATAAACTACCTACTGGCATCAAATAAAAGACCAGAAATAAAAGAATGATTGCAATATCTTTTTTTTAAAAATGGCATCTTTGGCAAAAAGATCAATCCACATTGGATTTCTAGTAGTGTGAAGACGTTGGTCCCTGTACCTGCTAACTGGTGAATGAAGTAAGACAGTGAACACTGGGAAAATGAGCTCCTCCTATTAGAACACCTTTCCTTGCCTTACCCAGGAGTAATTAACTGGGTCTAAATGGACTTCACATTTCATTGGTGATGCAGAAGCCGGAGAACCTGTGCTTGGGGAGCCACCTGCTGAAAAGCATGATATGAGACAATGACAGTCATGCTCGGATCCTCGCTCCTTTGGCTGCTCCACTCTTAATTAGCCTTTCGCCACAGAAGCACTGAATGGCAATCTATGGTTCTAGACCAGAGCAAATTAGACATTCAGACTGTATTTGACTAACAAATTTGTTTTTATTGGGGACAGTGTTGACTATCCTGTGTGCTTAAAAACAAGAACAAAAACTGACTTGGATGCCAACCTTTATAATACAGATATTTTACATAAAAATCCATATTATCAAAGAGATGGCCAACATGTAGAGAATATTTTGCAAATATTTCATAAAATTTTGTGAATATTTTGTAAATAAAGATACATTTAGCTATAATTTCTCATTTTCCCTATGTTTGGCAACTTTATCGGAGACCTCTGAGACACTGTGTAGTTTTCATTTGAATATCGTCACCTGAGTGTTGTATTGCGAAAAATCAATTGCTCATACTAATTGTCTATTGAACATTATTGGCTGCCTACCAAGCATCCATTCCTTCGCCTTACAGAACAGAACCAAACCAGAATTTTATTCATGTATTCATTTAGCCCCTCAATTTCATTTTTAGAGGAAGCTTATTTCACCCCCATTTCATAGGCTGTCTTAATGTAAATAATAAGTTCCATTTCCCAAGCCAATGTCCTAGTCTGAGCAATGGGCAATTTAATCAGGGTTAATTTCTTAAAATAATAGGACTGAGGCAGTTTTATCTTCCAATTTTTTGTGTGTGAGGCCTAAAACTGAAAATGGTACTTGGCTCCATTCTTGGGAATTGGAGTCAAGATACAAGGATGGGCAGAATCAAAAAAATGTCTTGGGGAGCCAGATCAACTGAGTTAGGTCACCCCTAACTTCAACCCGTATTTCAGAGTGCTAGGCAAGATATTGAGAAGAGACAAGACTTCTATATCATTCAAGAACAATGTAGATGTCTTGGCGCCTGTGGCTCAACGGGCTAAGGCACCAGCCACGTATACCTGAGCTGGTGGGTTCAAATCCAACCTGGGCCCGCCAAACAACAATAACAGCTGCAACCAAAAAATGGTCCGGCATTGTGGTGGGCGCCTGTAGTCCCAGCTACTTGGGAGGCAAAGGCAGGAGACTCGCTTGAGCCCAGGAATTGGAGGTTGCTGTGATCTGTGATGCCACAGCACTCTATCCAGGGTGACAGCTTGAGGCTCTATCTCAAAAGAAAAAAAAAAAGCATATTTCATGTCATCAAATACTCAGTAGGAAATGGAGAATTCATTCTGTTTACTTAGAAGAGCTTGTGTAAATAGTTATTTGTCAGAGTTATACATGCAACACACCAACATTCCCTAACTGAAAACAACATTCCCTTACATTGCCCAAATCACAGCATCACAGTTCCCAAAAGGACTTTGGAGTCTCAAAATTCTGTGTCCCCTTTGGCTTGCTTCTCTCTTGATCCCACCAAAGCTTTATTAATGGTTCCCTTCTTATTATCATCAACTCCATCTTCATCAATTTTCTTTAGAACGTCCTACACAGGTCCCTCAGTAGGATCTGTTTCAGTATCATAGAAGGGCTTTCCTATTTCTTTGCATTCTTCTTCACCCTAAGTGAGGTAGTCTCACTGTGTATTTTCTTTTATTGAACTGCCTTCCACAGAGATGGGTTTCAAGAGGTTGTTCACAATCCCGAAGTAACTCTTCCCAGGTAGATCCTTCACCAAAAGACCAAATGACCTCTATATGAAGTGCACCTGCACATTTCCAGTGGGAACATGATCAACTCCACTAACGGTAATATGGATTTTCACACACATACCTGACTGAGCCCGTCCATGATTACTGGACTTCACTGTTATTTCCCATTGTAAGGGGAGCAGTCCCAGCAAGCTGGCTTTGGTTTGCTGTCCTTCAGGGATTTATGTTGCATCTAGTTCTTGATTTCTGTTTCAGTCATGGACTCTTTTCCTAGTGGCTTTTTCTAGCAATACCTTTATCTCTTCTAGATATTTCTGTAGCTCTTCCAAAGCTGAAGCCATGGTCCGGCTGGGTCCAGCCAAAGCCCCAAGCCGCAGCCACACACAGAGAGAACAGGAAATGCATCGTATTTGTTTTGGAGCACGCTCTTTTAATCAAGAGAAAAAGGAGTAGCCCCAGAAAAAATAGGTTTCCTTGTTACTTATAAATGGGAGAATAACATTACTTGTTTCACTCTTCTTTTAAAAGTCTCATTTCTTGGGCAGTGCCTGTGCTCAGTGGGTAGGGCGCTGGCTACATACACGAGGCTGGCGGTTCGAATCTGACCCAGACCAGCTAAACAACGATGACAACTGCAACAAAAAAAATAGCCGGGCGTTGTGGTGGGTGCCTATAGTCCCAGCTACTCAGGAGGCTGAGGCAGGAGAATCGCTTACACCCAGGAGTCTGAGGTTCCTGTGAGCTGTGATGCTACAGCACTCTACCAAGGGAAACATAGTGAAACTCTGTCTCCAAAAAACAATCTCATTTCTTGTCTCAACAATATTATAATTTAAGTAGAATAGTTATTATCCTTTTTTAAAGGAGGAAACAGACTCAGAGAGATTGCAAATCATTTTTCTTAAGTTACTTAATTTTTATTGACCCAAGTCTTTTGACTTCCAGTGGTCTTTGTTAGCCACACAATTCTGCCACAAGGTGGCAGCAGATGACACAGCTCTTTCCTTAGTTCCCCTTCTAAAGCTTTGGCCACCGAACCCTGAGCTCCGTCTTTCCCTTAACTCAGGGAAGGCACAATGCTCTAAAAAAGGACAAAATTCAGATGGGAAGGAGCATGGGTATGTTATTTTTTAACTTCAGGAACAGGCACTAACAATGGAGTGTGGCTTTTTTTTTTTTAACTTTCTACAACAGATACCTTAAAAATATTGGATTTTTGTTTTCCTTTTTTTTCTATGCTCCCTGCAGATGTTCCGGTGTAAGATTACAGTTTTATCTCTATGCATTCCCCTATTCCAGTAACTATGGATTGGACTGTGTGCTAAACATAATTCTAGAAGTCCCCTATTTATCCATATTTTTAGACAAGCTGTATTTTATCTAGCATAATAGCACTTGTTAAACAGAAATGTACAGATTCCACTTGCCTCGCCCTAAGCTTGTTGAATCCGATTCAGAGGGGAAGACCTCTGAGGAGGTAAATCCTTACTTTTGTAATTGTGTCTATTACACATCCCATCCAGGCATATGTAATAGACAGGACTCTAGGTGATGAGGGCCTGCTCTGCCAGAGAGTGTCCGCAGAAGTCAGCCCCTCCTCTGGTCCTCAGTCTCCCCTGCCATGTAGCTATTTGCCCCCACCACACCCTTCTCCATCTCCACACCCCTGCCTCGTTCTCTCTAGATTACCTGGTCTACTGTGCTACATCATGCTGAGCCCTCCTGCTTTATGATTTCTAGAGACTGGAAATCTGTCTCCGTCCAGGGAGCCAAAGCCCTGTGTCCCATCCTTAGAGAGCAAGGGCAGGGAGTCCTCACTGGGTCTCTGGAAGCATGAGAACTGAACTGGTAGTCACAGATTGTTAGAGAGACCCTCCTTAACTTAATGCTCTCCTAAGAACTTGAGAGGTATCTATGTCACAATCATAGGATGGGTCTTTTCTGTTTCCATCCATATTTTTCTAATCCTTTTATCATTTGGATTTTCATTTCGCATTTGTGCTGGCTATGACTCCCTCATTCAAGGATGAGAATTTGGAAAGCTGAAGCCAGTTTGTCTTTTTGAATTCTCACTGGGAAGGTCCACTCTTCCATATCTCTGCTACTGGGCAACTGGCCATCCACCTGGCCCTGGAAAAGAAAGAACAGCAATGGCTCAGTGAGTAGGGTGCCCTCCCCATATACCGACGGTGGCGGGTTCAAACCCAGCCCCAGCCCAACTGCAAAACAAAAGAATAGCCAGGCATTGTGGCGGGCGCCTGTCGTCCCAGCTACTCGGGAGGCTGAGGCAAGAGAATCGCCTAAGCCCAGGAGTTGGAGGTTGCTGTGAGCTGTGTGACACCACGGCACTCTACCAAGGGCGATAAAGTGAGACTCTGTCTCTACAAAAAAAGAGAAAGAACAGCAACTCTGTAATGCTTACATCAGGCATTAGAGTGGGGGTGGGTACAGAGCATAATTACAAAGGTGAGATTTCAACTTCATTTCCAACATCATGGTGTGACCGTCTTTCAGAAAACAGCTGAGAACTAAAACTAGATTTCAGCTTATGGGCATTTTCAGAGTTGAAGAGCAAAAGGGACAGGAGACAAAGCCCAGGGACTGTTAAGGTGCATATTGGAGACCCTGGTCCATATAGATAAAGATGGCATTTACTTCTGGCATCAAGGGGACTGGATAAAAATCGTCAGTCTCAAATTTGATATAAGTATTTTTGCTGCATTTAATTTTTAAAAATCAAAATGAGAAAAACTCATCTGCCACCTGCAAAAACACACAGACCCTCTGCTGTTGCCAGAGCTGTGGGAGGTACCTTCTAGAAGGTATTTAGAAAGGGCTTCCAGGAATGTGCAGAGATAAAAGAAGGGTCTACTGAGGCCGTGGGTAGATTACACAATCGCATCTTGAGGTCCAAAAAAATATTAATGTCAACTAATGAGCGTTATTACTTAATGCTCATCAAAAACATGGCTTTCCTGCTCAAAGTACACACCAGATAGAATTACATCTCATTTTGCCATTTTGATACTGCCTGTGAACAACAGGAGAGTGAAGCAGTATATCTGTATCATATATATGCATAGGTATGTGTATACATAGTTTACATTTATCAGTCAAGTGTTCAGAAAAATTAAAAATGAAACAAATGCAAATACTTTATCATTTCATCTTGGAGAAGTACACATTTTACATGTACACACATACGTATATAATGCATATTAACACGCTGGTCTATGCATGCATGCATGTCGAATCACTTTTCATATACTCTATCAGCTGGATTTTTCAGATGGTAATTCAAGTTTCATCTTTGTTCTGGGTTGTCTCTGCTTAGTTTTCTCTCAACTGCCAGTTCACATTTTATCAGCACTTGACAGTGGGCTAAGCCAGCACAGGAAGAAGAGGCAAACGTGAGAAGGCCAGAACCACTCTGTGGGTTTTGGTTTGGGGTTATCAATTTCTTCCTCCTTCCCCCCTGGAGTGCCGTGATGCAGCCTCTTCTCACTTGTGGGGAGTTCAGCACCATGGTGTCCTTCCTGTCAGGCCCAGCTGTCCATAATCACCTGCATCCCAGCCTCCCAGGCCGCCTCTGCCCAGTTCAGACCATCTTAAAAGACAAGGTGCTTCTCCATGGGAGGCGGGGGAGAAAACCTCTTGGCACAAGATAGGAATTTTCAAGGTCTGGCTTGCCATTTTTCACTTCAGATTATCTTCCAAAACAATGTGATAAAACCAACTGAAGACTTCCTTTGGGTCTACTTGCACGCATTTTGAATGACACAGACCCACAGCTCTGGCAACGGCAGAGGGTCTGTGTGTTTTCACAGGTGGCAAATGAGTTTTTCTCATTTTGATTTTTAAAAATTGAATGCAGCAATCTTTATCCCAATCTTGGGTAATTGTATTTGTTTGGTTCATCCCCTCTGAGTACAGATTTGCAGCAACAGCAACGTTTCCAGGCATGCCCCCACTTACCCTTAAAGTTTACAGGAGTTGGACGAGGATCTGTGTGGATGGAGATCACACATCTTTCCCAATGGCAGGTCTAGAGTGATGAGATGCATCACTGAACAGTCTCCATCAAGCTTCATCTGTATGGCAAGCCAGGTCTCAATGTCAGCAAAACATCAAGTGTCACATTAAATAAATATTGTTAATGTTAACTTTATTTGTCTTTGTAGCTGTGTTTATGTTTAATTTGTATGCCTTGTTCTGTATAGCTGTATAAGCATAAGGCATTTATACCAAGTTTATCTTTACACATTTTTAACTAACATTATAATGATTTAAGTAAACACTGGGTGGCCCATGAGAAATTTGTTTTTCTTTCAAAAGAGATCGGTAAATTAATTAAGTTTATAAAACACTTATTTATTACTTAATCATATATCTACTGTCTTGCATGGTTCATAATTATTTCTGTGTCTAATCTTTTTATTCCCTCTCTTTTAAATTATTCTAAGATCAGTATGAGAGATTAGATGTTGAAACAGATGCAGTAAATCGATTAAAATATGTATTTTTTTTTTTTTGAGACAGAGCCTCAAGCTTTCACCCTGGATAAGTGCTGTGGCATCACAGCTCACAGCAACCTCCAATTCCTGAGCTCAAGCGAGTCTCTTGCCTCCACCTCCCAAGTAGCTTGGACTACAGGCGCCGCCACAATGCCCGGCCATTTTTTTGGTTGCAGCCGTCATTGTTGATTGGCTGGCCCAGGCTGGATTCGAACCCGCCAGCTCAGGTGTACGTGGCTGACGGCTTAGCCTGTTGAGCCACAGGCGCCGAGCCATTTCTTTTCTCTTTATAAGGAGTTTTCATTCCTGGAAGAAAGAATAGGACTAAGAGTGTCAGCTCTACAATCATCTCCTAGATCTCCTTTCGAAATTCTTTTCACACCAAGTGCAGAGGCTCAGGCCTATAAGCCCAGTACTTAGGGAGGGCTGCTTGAGGCCACAAGTTTGAGATCAGCCTGGGCAACATAGGTGAGACCCTATCTTTTTTTTTAAACATTTATTGTTATTCCTAGTTTCTTTTTTTTTTGGCAGTTTTTGGCGGGGCTGAATTTGAACCCGCCACCTCTGGCATATGGGGCCAGCACCTTACTCCTTTGAGCCACAGGCGCCACCCATGACACCCTTTCTTTACAAAAACTTTAAAAAATAAACAGAAAAAATCAGCCAGGTGAAGCTGTGCATGTTTGTTCTTCCAGCCACTTGGGAGGCTGAAGTGAAAGATCACTGGAGCCCAGGAGTTTAAGGCTGCAGTGAGCTATGACCATGCCATTGCACTCCAATAGGAACAATGAGCAAGACTCTGCCTCTAAAAAAAATGAAAAGCAAGCCTGGCTCCTTTATCAAGTATTGAACCTCTTCTTTTCCTGAAGTACTCACCTCCAATGGTACTCTCCTGGTACTCATGGAATTGCCCTTTGACAAAACGTAACACAAGGCTCGACTTCCCTACTGCAGATTCTCCCAGCAGGACCAATTTGAACTGGCATATTTTGCTGGCCTGGGGCTGCCCATTGGGCCTGGCTGTGCTTCTGCTAGTCATGGCCAGATTATCAGAGTGGGAAAGGGTGGAGGGAGGGGGATGCCACAAAGGGGGAAGGGGGAAGGGGAGGGGACTTCCAGGTTTCAACAGTCCTGCAAAAAAAAAGAAAAGAGTAAAATCAGACACAGGTCCATTGAAGCTGCAATTGCTTTTTAAAGGAAGAACAGAATCTTTTCTTTTCTTTCTTTTTTTTTGAGACAGAGCCTCAAGCTGTCACCCTGGATAGAGTGCTGTGGCATCACAGCTCACAGCAACCTCCAATTCCTGGGCTCAAGCAAGTCTCTTGCCTCCGCCTCTCAAGTAGCCCAGGCGCCTGCCACAACACCCGGCCATTTTTTGGTTGCAGCCGTCATTGTTGTTTGGCGGCTGGCCTGGATTCGAACCCGCCAGCTCAGGTGTACGTGGCTGGCGCCTTAGCCGGTTGAGCCACAGGCACCAAGCCAAGAACAGAATCTTTTCATTTCCTTGCTTCTGTGAGGACTTAGCTCTTGTAATCATCCATCATTGAAAAGTTGTACCTCTGAGAAGTTCCTAGGCAGCTGATGCCCAGTGGTAAGAATTGGAACAGTAAAGTAAGAACTGTCTTATCAAATAATCTCCAACTGTCAAGGGAGCTAAGATAGAAAGACTGAAAACTGTTGAGTTTTAAATCTCCCATCAATTCCCTATCAAGTCTCAACAGCAAATTTGATCAATCTACACCCTAAAGAATATTCAGAGCCAGGCCAGGCGCGGTGGTTCACGCCTATAATCCTAGCACTTTGGGAGGCCGAGGCAGATGGAATGCCTGAGCTGACAGGTTTCAGACAGAGCCAGACCCTGTCTCTAGAAATAGCTGGGGGGCAGTGCTTGTGGCTCAGTGGGTGGGGCGCCGGCTCCATATACCAAGGGTGGCAGATTCAAACCCAGCCTTGGCCAAAAACTGCAAAAAGAAAGAAAATTAAAAACAACCCCACCAACAAAAATATATATATAAATAGCTGGGCATTGCAGCAGGCACCTGTAGTCCCAGCTACCTGGGAGGCTGAGGCAAGAGAATCACTTGAACCCAAGAGTTTGAGGTTGCTGTGAGCTACGATGCCAGAGCGCTCTACAGGGGTAGAGTTGGGGGTGGGAACGTGCAACAAAACGAGACTCTCAGTCTCTAAAAAAAAAAAGGAAGAAAGAAAAAGAAAAGAATATTCAGATCCATACAAAGGTACCCTAGATGCACAGTAACTGGTTGGCTGATGTGGGAGGATCATTTGAGCTCAGGAGTTCAGAGACCAGCCTGAGAAGAACCAGACCCCCATCTCTAAAAATAGCCGGTGTTATGGTCAGCATCTGTAGTCCCAGCTACTCAGGCATGAGCCGCTGTACCCAGCCAAAAATAGTTTTCTAAGGAAAAATAAAAAAACCCAAATTAAACTAATTGGTCTATGATATCCAAGATTCTAGGAAAATGAGTTAGTATTAATTAGCCTCTTAATCATTGGTCACATTTCTTTAACTGTTCTTCATCCTCAAAGTTTTATAGCTACATTTTTTAAAATGTTGGCTGTAAGCCAACAGTGACCTTAAAATCACTTGGGGTTCACACATGTAATCCTAGCATTCTGGGAGTACTAAAATTGTTTGTGCTCAGGTGTTCGAGACCTGAGCAAGAGAGAGACTCTGGTCTCTATAAAACTAGCCGGTCATTGTGGTTGCTGTGAGCTACAAATGCCCCTACACTCTACCTAGGGTGACAAAGTGAGTCTCTGTCTCAAAAACAAACAAACCAAAAAAAAGAATTATTTTTAGTCTAGGTGTAGTGGCTCAGGCTTATAATCCTAGCACTTTGGAGGCTAAGGCAGGAGGATCACTTAAGCCCAGGAGTTTGAGACTAGCATGGGCAAAATATTGAGATGCCATCTCTCCAAAAAATAAATGAGCCGGGGCGGTGGCACATGCCTGTAGTCCCAGTTATTTAGGAAGCTGAGGCAGGAGGATGATCGGAGCCCAAGAGTTTGAGGCTGCAGTGGGCTTTTATGACACCATTGCACTCTAGCCCGCAACAGAGTAAAAAAAAAATCATTTTGCGAAAAATGTTTCATTTATGTGTATGTGTATTTTATACACACCTAATTATGATCATGCAATTTTTTTTTTTGAGAAAGAGAGTCTTACTTTGTCATCCTGGGTAGAGTGCTGTAACACCACAGCTCAAAGCAACCTCAAACTCTTGGGCTAAAGAGATCTTGCCTCAGCCTTCCGAGTAGCTGAGACTACAGGCAACCACCACCACACTTGGCTAGTTTTTCTATTACAGTAGAGAAGGCTCTCTCTTTTGCTCAGGCTGGTCTCAAACTCCTGAGCTCAAGCAATCCACCCACCTCAGCCTCCCCAAGTGGCACCAGGCTTGAGCCACCTTGCCTGGCTGATATAATTTTTCTTTTTAATTATGAGTCATGATCAAAAAAAGTTTAAAAACACACTGCTTTGATCAGTCCAGCATGGTAGCAGGTGCCTGTAGTACCAGCTAGTTGGGATGTTGAGACAGGGGGAGCACTTGAACCCAGGAGTTTGAGGTTTAATCTAAGGCTATGGCCCACTGGCCTAGAGAACAGTATAAGATTCTGTCTCAAAATGACAACAACAAAATAAAATAATATAAAGAGGCTTAGCACCTATGGCTCAACAGGCTAGGGCGCCAGCCACCTACACCTGAGCTGGCGGGTTCGAATCCAGCCCAGGCCCGCCAAACGACAACGGCTGCAACCAAAAAAAAGAAAAATGGCCGGGCACTGTGGTAGGCACCTGTAGTCCCAGCTACTTGGGAGGTGGAGGCAGGAGACTCGTTTGAGCCCAGGAATTGGAGGTTGCTGTGAGCTGTGATGCCACAGCACTCTATCCAGGGTGATAGCTTGAGGCTCTGTCTCAAATATACATACATATATATAAAAGAATGAAAAAAAGCTTTATTTAAACAAAACAAAACAAAAGCAATGCTTAGGAAAGGCCTGACATGAAAGATGTATAGCAAGGATAAAAGGAAGTTAGTCTCTGACAGTCTTTAACTACACTTACTACTAAAGCACTTCCATTTAAAATTCAGATGCAGGCTGAATGATGAGCTCTCCAGAGGTCAGAGGATTTCTTAACCCTGCTACTAAAGTGAGAGAGCAGTCATGAAAGTGGGAAGAGCTTGCTTGGCGCCTGTGGCTCAACGGGCTAAGGCGCCAGTCACGTACACCTGGGCTGGCGGGATCGAATCCAGCCCAGGCCCGCCAAACAACGACAGCTGCAACCAAAAAATGGCCAGGCGTTGTGGCGGGCGCCTGTAGTCCCAGCTACTTGGGAGGCGGAGGCAGGAGACTCGCTTGAGCCCAGGAATTGTGAGCTATGATGCCACAGCACTCTATCCAGGGTGAGAGCTT
>CAUYON010073805.1:0-81292 GCA_963573935.1 Arctocebus calabarensis | reverse complement strand
GACTCGCTTGAGCCCAGGAATTGGAGGTTGCTGTGAGCTATGATGCCACAGCACTCTATCCAGGGTGACAGCTTGAGGCGTTGTCTCAAAAAAAAAAAAAAAAAGAACAAATTACGCAGTAGACAGTAAGAGTGCTGGGGAGAGAAAGCTGTTCTTCTTGATTGAGAGATAGCCTTGCTGATGAGTATGTAGAGTGAGTCCTAAGTGAAGGGAGAGAGGGAGCCATGAGAAGGCTGGAAGAAGAGTGCTCCAGGTGGCAGGAACAGCAGGTGCAAAGGCCCTGAGGCAGGTGTGTGTTCATGTGTCTGAGGAACAGCCAAGTGTGGCTGTGGTGGAGGGAGTGGGGAGGAGAGGGTTGGTGGACTAGGATCCTGTGGGGCCTCATAGGAGAACATGAGGACTTTGGCTTTTTTTATAAGAGTGGAATGGCAGTCTTCTAGAGGATTGGGAACAGACACCTGTCTGTGTTGGTCTATTGCTTTATGTGAGTCATTGTGTTAAGAAGAGACTTTGGGGGCAAGAGAGACTGGTGAGGAGGTGATTGCAATAGAGTCTACCACAGACCCCCGGGACTCAGACCGGGGCTGTAGTTGTTGAATGCAAGTATTAAATAAAAAAGAAAGCAGATGGGAATTAAGGGAGAAAGGCAAAGAGCTGTATAAGGCAGGAGGGAATGAGATCAGATGACAGGGGAAAGGGCTAGAGGAACTGGCTTGGAAAGGGAGGTGGAAAGTTCCTTTCCTAGGGGAAGAAGAAGACGTAGGCATTGAGGACCAGAGACGAGGGAGTGAAAGAGAGCGAGGGAGGTCACCCTGGGGAAGAGGCTTTCCTGAGAATAAGGGCAGGGGAGAGGAGACCCTTGGACAATCCCCTCCCACCTGGTGAGCCTCTGTCTCCTGGGGTCAGCTCTGCATACAGAGCCTAGCGCACAGCTTGGCTTACAGAGGGCACTCAGAAAATTTTTTTAATTAGCAAATAGATGAAATGAATCAAAGAATGCGTAGGTAGTTGGATGGGTAGAAGGACAGATGGAAGGAAGAATGGATGGGAGAAAGGATGAATGGAAGGAAGGACATAGAGATAGGAGGATGGAAAGACCATAGCTAGGGTAGGAATCCGTCACAACTCCTGGCTATCTAGTTCAAGGTTACCCACCCACCCCTAGCTTTGTTGATCTACAATTGTCAATTAAAAATTGTATATATTTGAGGTATACAACTTGATGATTTGATGCACATATACACTGTGAAATATTCACCACCACCAATTGAATTAACATATCCATCACCTCACAGAGTTATCTTTGCACCATGTGCACGGTCAGAATATTTAATATCTTAGCAACTTTCAAGCATACAATCCAGTGTTGTTATGTGTAACTCTAATCACCACCCTCTGCAGTTTGTTCATCCTACACAACTGAAATGTTGTACCCCTTTGACCAACATCTCCCTCATTTCTCCCCTGACCCCAGTCCCTGGAAACCACCATTCTAACGCTTTGCCTCTGTGAGTTTGACCATTTTAGATTCCCCAGAAAGTGAGAAGCTTCAGTGTTTGTCTTTCTGCCATGTATGTTACCACTTACGTAACGTCTACTATCTTTATAACAACCTTTATAATGGGGGTGCCATTTTACAGGAAGAGAACTGAGGACCAGAGAGGTGAAGTAACTTACCCAAAGCCACACAGCCAATCAGTGTCAGAGTCAGGATTTAAGCAACCCAGACAATAGGGCTCCAGAGTCCATGGTTTTTAAGTGAAAGAAGCCAACATTACTTTTAAATGAAAGAATAAAAAAGTTTAGCATAGTGCCTTAGAGGATAAAAGATAAGAATCACATCTGAGCACCTAATTGATGGGTTGGAGTGTCCTTGGGGGTCAGGATTAGAGCATAAGGAGCTGATATTCTGAAGGATGTCTTCATTGAAATGTCCAGCTGGCAGATGCAGTTCTTGATCCAATATGGGATTGGGAAAATTGCACTGTTCTTGGAGTTAGGGAGTCTGGGTTCAAGTGCAGTAGTTTTTCTCCTTAGACAGGTACAGAGGATGGACATCAGTCCCAGGGGAAACAGCCTGGAGAGGCAGTTTGGCCGGCCCTCCACAGACCTGAGCTGTGCTCCGTGTGGGAGAGGACTCAAACCTTTCAGCAGAAATCAAGTCAGACAACATACAGCCCTTCTCTGCCATACACTCAATAGACATATTCTTTATGTTTCCCATTCCTTCTAGATCAGTATTTTTCAACCTTTTTTTATCTCACGACACACTCAAACCTATAGTTAAACATCTTTGGCACACTTAAATTACGTCGATCCAAAGAAAAGAGTTACCAAAAAAGAATATATTTAATGCACTTTGAACTTCTTTTGAAAATAATTCAATTAATGATCTCTAAAAATTTTCGTGGCACAACTAAGATTCTCTCACAGCACACCAGGTGAAAAAATCACTGTTCTAGGTGCTCCTGGACAGCCAAGCTAATCTGATAGGCTAATTTATACTAAAGTGTCATTGCTAACAGTCATTCCACCACCTTCCAC
Organism: Arctocebus calabarensis; assembly: GCA_963573935.1. NCBI lineage: Eukaryota > Metazoa > Chordata > Mammalia > Primates > Lorisidae > Arctocebus > Arctocebus calabarensis. The sequence goes on along the minus strand of CAUYON010073805.1, from coordinate 78,748 downwards.
CAATTTACAGGTATGAAAACTAAGACCCAAAGAGTGGAAGTGACTTGATCAAATTAGAATGGGCAACAGGGTCATGAAGGGCTGCTTAGAGGAGATGATACTTGGGCTGAGTCTGGAAGGGAGGGTGGGTGTTAATGAATGAAGAAAGACAGGGTACCTCAGGCAGAGGGGAAGCATGAATGAAGACGTGAGGTGTAGGGCCCTTCAAGAAGTTCTGGATGCATGTCAAATGGGTCCTTCATCATAAAGGCTGTTGTAAAGAAAGAAGATGTTCTCTAACTGGTAAGAACCATGCCTAGCACATACTGAGCACTCTGCTTCGATTCTAGCAGCTGTCATATTGTTGCGGTTGTCATCATCACTATTAATATATTTTTCTAATAGCCAATGTTTTTGAGTGGATGGGAGCAGGGTCAGGGTGCAAATAGGAAGCTCAGGTGGGCGTGACTACAGCAATCCAGGTGGCTAGAACAAGCTATGTTCTGAAGGCCAAATCCAACCCACCACCTATTTTTGTAAATAAAGTTTTATGGGAACACAGCCACACCTATTCATGTACAAACTGACTACTGTGGCTTTTCTGGAGCAGTAGGAATGAGTAATTGCAATAGAGGCTGTAGGGCCCTCAAAGCGGAAAATGTTTACCATCTGACCCTTTGCAGAAAAAGTTTGCTGACCCTTCAGGTCCGGGGCAGATCGGCTCTGGGACACGGGGCTCCCTTCTCCCATCCTTCAGCCCTGTGAGGAAGGGATTGCTCACCCTTTCTAGGGCCAAGATCCACCTGGCTCTGCATTTCCCAGTAAAGCCATCCAGCTCAGTGGGGTGAGATGCTGAGATTCTCCCACCGCAATTTCCTCTCTGATTAGTTTGGGCTGCTTTATTGTTCTTTTGTAAATTAATTCTTGCATCTTCAAATCTATAAAGGAAAAAAAATATTGAGAGCAGCCTGTGACCTTTCCTGGCACTTTTCAATTTCTTTCCTCTTCATTTTTAGCTTTCATTACCCCCAGGATAGCATCTAATTATTTCTAGAATAGTCACGTCTCCTGGGCGCTGAGGAAATCTGAGAAGTTTGCTCCCCGTTATGTCTTCCAAATTAGTTTCTCTTCAATTTTGGTGCACGTTCTTTTGTCTTCTCATCTTGGTTCAGCCAAAAATAGTATCTCAAATTGAGTGCTAAATTCTTCGGGATTTCGTTCACTTCAATTAACTTTCTTCAAGACTCTCCTTGGCTTTATAAATGAGGTCTCTGTTCCTCGGGATCTTGGTCCTAGGCCACTGGGCTGCTTGTTCACGCCAGCCCAGCCCCCTCTCTTGTCTTCATCCTCTGTATGGGGGCTCCAGAGGAGGATGGGGGGACAGCGTGAGTGGGCAGGGATGAGGGGGCAGGTGTAGAAATGGGCAGAGAATCTGCTGTATCTGGATGCTGTTCCATACAAGCGAAGAGATGTTGGGCAAGTTGACCTTAGTTTTCTTCATCTATAAAATGGGGTGGGGGGATGCCCGTGGCACTAAGGAACATATCAGTGAGAGTTATCTATATTTTAGCAAGGGGCTGGGTGGAAGGTAGGAGGGGACTAACACTACCTCTTTGATGTTTCTGGAGGACCAAAGCCACTCTCAGATTCCGGAAGTCCAATGACTGAGCCCTCAGCACTAGCTTAATTTACAGGAGTAATTTGGAAAGCAGCTGACAATTCAGTATTATGATCATACCGATAAAACTATAGGGCAAAACACTTTTCATCTTACACATGGCTTGCACACTCTCATCACGGCACAGTTTCCTGGAAACTGATGGGTGAGCTGAGCCAAAGCACCAACCCCATTTTACAGGTGAGGAAATGGAAGCCCCGAGAGGTTAAGTGACTTGCCTGAGGTCACACAGCTCACCTGGGGCAGAGTCAGTTAACACACCAAATCCCACCATTTGTCACTGCACACGCTGTCTCCTCCCTTTGTTAGCTTTTCTATAGCGGCCAAGTGGGGACAATTGTCTCCTTCCTGATCCTTTTGAAGGGCATGTCATATCCCAAAATCCAGGCAGGGCTGAGCCTGAACTAGGAGTTGGTTGTGAGAGCCCTGCTGGACATGAGGGTCCAAGCTGGCCTAAGCTGATGGTCACTGGGATCTGGGCTGTATTCACCTGGGCACCTCCAGGAATCGAGGGCACTAGATGTGAAACTTGATTCTGCCACCTTCTAGCTGGGCAGCCTTGAACAAATCCCCCAAATCCCTCGAGTCTTTTAAACGGAGGAAATCACACCCCTGGGGTCAGGGTTCAAATGAGAGAATGCAAGGACACACCTGACCCCTGAACCCTGCTGCGTCCTCTATCAGGTGCTGGATAAATGCCAGCAGCCTCCCCCCACGCGCAGCCCCCATGCCCTTGTCTCTGATTTTTCTCTTTCCTCCCTCCGTCCTTCTCTCTTATCCTTCCCCCTCCTGATTGAAATTCCACCATCAAAACCTTATTTCCTACAACTTTTTATTGGCCAATTGATGAGGAGTTTTCACGAGAGCAAATCTGTGAAAACAAAGAAGAGTGAGTGAGTGAGTGACGATAGGGACAGGACCCTGGACGGAGGAGGAGGGGAGAGCAGAGGCTTCGGAAGATGAGATTGTTCCGCAGAGCCCCGGGCCCTGGCCTGCTGGTGGCGGTGTGTCCTCTGTTTTTCTTTCTCTCTGTAAAATATAAAACCATTTATAAAGGTCAGTTAAAGAGAAGAAATATGTGTGGAACTGTGTCTTGGTAGAAATTGGAAAACAATTTTTCTCAGGGAAGTATCCTTTTTTCCCAAGATGTGTGTTGATAACGCGAAGTTCCTAGTAAAACCAGGAAGCCTCTTCGGCCATTGTGGTTTGCCATCGGGGGAGCTCTGGGGCCAGGAGGCCCAAGTTCAAATCCTGGCTCCGGCTTATCCTAGCTCTGGCCCTACACCAATTACTTCACCTCTCTGTGCCTCAGTTTTCTCATATTTAAAGTGAGGGTAAGGGGGGGTTCCTGGATCATAGGGCAATATGATAAATCATTATTATTAATTTTGCATCTTTGCCTATTTGTCTTGGCAATGTCTCTGGCCTGTTCGCTGTCTCTGGCAAACGTATCATGCTCTGTGAGCCTATATCTCACTCTTACTCTGTAAAGCTACCCTTGTCTTCCTCAATAAACTTTGTCCCATGCTTGCCCTAAAAAAATTATTAATTTTATTTTAACTTTTAAATTTATTGTGACTTTATTTTATTATTAATAACTGTTAATAATATAAACACATAATGCATTATTATGTGTAACAGAAACAAAACATATTATATAATAATGAAAATATTAAAAGGCCAGTCCTCCCACCTAACCTGAATGCACAGCCCACCCCCTCACCCCCCAGGGGGTGTCCAGGCAGAATGCTGTTTTTAGGCTGTTTCCATTTTATAGTAGCACGTCCCCACTATCTGCTGGCCATCCCATCCACATTTTCAGGGGTGGCTGCTACCACAGCGCATTCCCTGCCCACTGCTGCTCTGGCTGCACCATCATTTTGCTGCTGTGAGTAAATCACCCCAGCCGTGAACACCTGCATCACCCACAGGGCTTCCCTCTGGGGTCTCAAGTCCCTCTGCTGAACTCTTGAGCTTATGAACATTGAAGACTCAGGGCTGAGGGCTGAGGAGCAACAGAGGCATCCTGGGTCATCATGGGGCCCTGAAGGCCCTCACCACTCCCAGGGCCAGGGATGGGGGCAGGGGAGCCGCGGCACATTGCCTGGCTGCTGTGGTGGTGCCAGCAGCACTGGGTGGCAGGCTTGTCCTGCTTTTAAGAAAACCAGTGTCCCCCGCAGCACATCCTAGAGTGAGTCTAGGTGGTGCCCTGCTAGCTGGACACTGCTCCCCTCTCCCATGCCCTTCCCTGCCCTTGTGGCTGGGGTGGAGAAGTCCAGCCGCTCTCATGCCTGCCCCTTGGGGGCACAGTGCGCCCTTGCTCTTGAACAGGACTGAGCCTGTGACTTCCCCTGGGCTGTTTGTTCTCTAGGACACTCCAGGCAGTGGGAGAGCGCCCTTCGCCCAGAGAGTCCTGCTGCCTCCCGGGCTGCCCCGGCCAGAAGCAGACACTCTACCAGCAGCACCTGCGACCCTCTCTGCCCTCTCTGCCTCCTCCCCATCTCTTGTACCTGCCCAAGCCCATCCCAGCTGGACCACGACACCAGCCCAGCTCCACAGTTCATGAGGAAAAAACTTGAAAAGATTTTAAGACTGGGCCTGGCCCTCAGACTGTCCCACTCCTCACGCTGGGGACTAAGCTTTTGCCCAGGGCCCGGCTTCGGCCTTCAGTCTCCCACTAGGGACACCCCCAGCTCCCTTGCAACAAGTAGCCACCCAGGCTCCAACCTTCGGCCTCTACTCCATCACCATGAGACTGGTCCTTCCAGGAGCCACCCCACCTGCAATTAACCACCCATCCAGGTGCCTGGAGCCACACAGACTTGGGATCCTGGCCAGGCCATGTCGCTGCTTTTTGATCTCACGTGGGTCAATCTCCTCTCTTAGCTGAACCACCATCACGTTACAAAGAGGCCAACAATCCCCACCTCACAGTGTGGGTACAAAGCTCAATGCAAAAACACCCAGCTAGTTCACATAACCTCCTCCATCAGTGAGAGCACCTGCTCATTCATTCATTCATTCATTCAGTTTCCTCTGGACCCGGCACTGTGGGTACAATGGTGGGCTGAAGCGAGACCTGGTCCTGCCTTCATGGTCTTTATATTTTGGCACATACACAGACACACTCAGGTGCAGAATATGAGGGTAGCGCCTGGCACTGTGAAGAAACGAAGCTGTGGGTGGGAAGAGGGGTGGGAGATGTCTGGGAAGGTGAGGTTTGAGCCGAGACCTGAGTCTTCTGGGGAAGACAGCACCGCTGTGCAAAGGCCCTGAGACAAGAAGGTGCCTGGCGTGCCTGAGGGACAGACAGCAAGGAAGCCAGACAGAGAAAGGGAAAGGAAAACAGCAGGCTCAGGGAGTTGGCCGAGCTGCTCTGCGGAGGAAGTGTTGTTTTACCCCAGGTGGATGGAGAGCCAGTGGACAGTGGGAGTGACCTGATTCACATTTGAAGGCCCTTATTAACCACTGAATGCCTGGTCTTGGCTAGTGGTAGAGTCACTGAGAACTCTACCCTGGCACCACTGAGGAGGGCATAGAGGATGGTCTGAGGTTAACAGGACATTGGCCTCTGCCAGCTGTGGGCCTGGAATCGGGAAATCACCGGGCAGGGAGGGAAAGCCGACAAGCTCCCCAGGGTCCTGAACCCAGAGAATGTCCCCCAGAGGCCCAGCCTGCCACCTCCCAGCTCAAGAGCTTCTCTGCACCTTGGCCCTAGGCCCTCAATCCCTCTGCAGCCAACCAGATGGGGTAGTGGGAGGGCAAGGCAAAGGCTGAAGGCGCCCAGGGTCTGTGAGCACCCTGCCTTCTAACCTCCAGGTTCGAATCCTAGCACAACTCAATTTTAATGAGGAGACTGGACTATGGGGAGAGAGGGAGAGGGGGAAGACGGGAGAAGGAAAGTAAGAAGAAGGGGGAGGAGAAAGAAGGAAGAAGAGAAGGAGACGGAAGGGGGTGGCCTCCACTTTACTGGAACAAAACTTCAGAGTCTATGCATGACGCGTGCTCAGGGGAAACTATGTCAAACCCTTCTGGACCCATCGGTATTAGACGCCTACAAGTTTTCAGAGTTGGAAAGCAAGTAGTTTTAGGAAAAAAAAAAAAAAAACTGTCCTAGTTTTGTAATTGGCTCCCAAGGCCCTGCTCAACAATTATTATAACACTGACACGAAATTTCTGAAAGTAATCGCTCTGGGCCCTATATTTATCATTTGCATTGGTGAGGCAAGCAGAGGCCTTTCCATGGAGTGTCAGCCATGGTACGTCTCAAGGTCAGATAATTAACTTTGTTGAGGAAGATTCAGATTTGCAAAGGGAATAGGGACCGAGATGTGGGGTCGCTTGCTCAACAGAAACTTGCTGAATAGAACTCTGGGATGTCGTGAGTTTAACTTACGTGGTTTCTGTGAATATTGGTTCTTAGGGGTCCATGGACCCCCTTCTATCCCCAATGTGTTTGGAGAGGCTTCAAGAGATCCCCAATACCCTGAAACTACAGAAAAAGTCTGTTTATTTGGTCTGTTGTGCATTTTTCTAGATCAGAGCTTCTCCCAGTGTGAGGCTGGCTCACCTGGGAACGCTACAGAAATGCAAATTCTTAGGCCCCACCCTGGATCAAATTTAATCAGAAACTCTTACAGTGTGGGCAATAACCTGTGTTTTGATGAGCCCTCCAGATGATGCTGACCCACACTCAAGTTTGATGCATACAAGATATAGTAGGAGACAGTGGCTAAAAGGGGGGCCACGGCAATCGTGCTGACCTAGGTTCCCATCCCAGGTGGGCCACCCAGTAGCTGCACAAGCTGGGAAAGTCCCTTAACCCCTCTACACGTCTTCTCTTCCCCCATCTCTGAACTGGATAAAATCTTTAGGATACTGGGGACCTTTTAACATAGCAATCATGACAGATAGTTTCACATCATCACGATGACGACGATAGTGTCTATAATGTTTCTGAGGAGGGCAGTGGTGTGAACAGAAGGGTGGGTTAGAAAGACACCTCTGTCAGATGACTTCAACGCCTTGTAGAGTCCCCAGGGGGCAGAGTGAGCAGCAGCAGTGGAAAAGAGGAGGTCCACCAAAAAGCCACCAGGGTGAAGCGGATGGTTCTATTCATGCCACAAGCATTCACTAAGCACCCACAATGCACCTGGCACTGCTCTGGACCCTGCGGCACAGAGGACAGATCCTGCCCTCGGGGAGCTCATGTCCTCGCAGGAAATAAAGCCAATAAACAAGAAAGCACATCAATGAGCATGGCCAGTGCATGAAGAAGGATGGACAGGGTGGTGGGTTAGAGAGTGGCATAGGGTCAGACAGTCAGGAGAGGTGACATTAAGCTGAACAAGGAGGAGAGACCAGACAGGAGAAGCCCCCAGGGGCAAAGCACAGAGAAAGAAGGTGCAGCCGGCCGGAGGCCTGGAGACAGTGCTGGGTGTGGTGCGTGAGAGGCACAGAAACGAGGGCAGGGCCTGCAGAGTAGCCCTGAGTGTGTCCAGGGCACGGGGGTCTCAGCCCACTGGGACTCCACTTCGTCTGTCAAACGGACCCCACTGAAGAGTGTTGTGAGGAATCGAGATACAATGAGCGTCACCATATCTGGCACATCCTGGGCACCGGGGAAATGTTCACTATGGCCCCACGATGGCCAGCCCCTTTCCCCAATGACATTGCATGAGGATTCTAGCCATGTAGCCAGCACAAAGGAGGTAGCTTGAGCACTGCCAAGAACAGTTCTGATGACGGTGGACCGTGTCAGGTGGTAAATAGGGGCAATTTGTTCCAAGCAATAGACACTGACTGAGCATTCGCTAAGGATGAAGGGGAGACGTCCCCGTCCCAGGGCAGGTCCAGGCCCCACCGCCAGCAGCTTTGTGGTCGGGGGAAGTCCCCACCCTCAGGACAGCAGTCTCCTGAGAAGGGAGGACAGATGTTTGACAATCTCTCAGCATTAGAGAGCATTTATGAACTCAAGCCAGCCAGACCGGTGAGGTGATGGGCCTCAGAGCTGACAGGAGCGAGGGCTGTCAGTGGGTGAGCAGCAGGGGGGGTGGTGCCGATCGTGAGAAGCCGCTGGCTCAGTGCCCCGAAGGGGACTGGCCAGATTTTGTAATGTCCCTGAGTCTTGGTTTCCTCCCCAGTAAACTGAGTTCCCACATCCATGGGCAGCCGTGGGGATTAGATGTTGAGACGTACCATTCTCAGCATGATGCCTAGCATGAACGGAGCGCTCACTAAATATCAGGGCTGTCTGGAAAGTATCCAGCTGTGTATTATGAAAAATAGAGACAGTGCTGGCTGGATACTTTCCGGAGTGCTGCTAATTGTAGCTGCTATTACACATGTCACTTTCCATACCATCATGGCTGTTATCAATACTATTCCCAGAGGAGGAAGCTGTGCCTTGGGAGTGTCTGGAGGAACCTGCTGAACTGTGATGTCTCTGGCCAGGTATAAGACCCAGGGAGGATAGCCCTTTTTCAGGCAAGTCTCAAGGAAGAGAGGGTAGTGATGATGCCCCAGCCAGGAGGACTGAGGGGCAGAGCTTTGGAGAACTCCAGGCCTAGAGCTGCAGGGAATAAAAAGGAGCTGAATTGTGGTCACCTCCACCTGGAAGCCTTCCCAGATCATTTTGTGTGTTCCCAGAATCCTTTGCACTTACCTTTAGGGGGCACAGATCCTGCTGTGGTGTGATAGTCTGTCTTCAGACTGAGAGCTCCTTGATGCTAAAGTCTGGAAATAATCTTTGTGTGTCTAGGGTTAAGCTCAGAACCTGGCATGCAGTGGGCATTTTAATGAATAAATAAAAGAACGAATAAAATGAAAAAAATGCCTGAATAAATGGGTTGGCTGGTCCAAAGAGAAGTAAATTTGGGGTAGAGGTTCTCTCTCTCTGTAAAATCCCAGCCTGAAATAGCTGCACCTCTTTCTGGGGACACAAGGGGGCATTATTAGTGCAAAACCAGGTTTGGAGAGGCAGGAGGGATCAGAACACCTCTTGGTAAAACTGACCTGATGCTTCAGTCAGAAGGGACTCAGTCCTTCTAGGGCACAGATCAGCCTCCCCTTACACTCAGGCAGTGGATTATAAGATTAAGAACCTGCTAACAGTGACAAACAGGTTACTACAGAGGTGGTGAGCTCTGCACTGCTACAGGTGTGCAAGCGGCTGCAAGCCTTTTCCCAAAAGAAAAGCTGGCTGCTGGTCTCCTGACCGCCTTTGGTGGCTGTTGGTGCTGTCCTCTTGCCCTTGGGTGAGGACACCTCGGGGCCTCCCCAACACCTGCCCGAGAGGGACAAGGGAAGCTTTTAACTCTCTTTGGAAAGTTCTGTCCTCTTCCCACAAGGGACACCATCAGATAACAGCCGAAAAAAGTTTTTCCCCCAAACAGCTCTGGGTTTTTATAATAATTTCAATGACTATTCAATTAAAATTATTATTTCATAATATTTTCAAACTTACAGAAAGTTGAAGCAGTAGCACAAAACCATTTGAAAGTAAACCTTTCTCCCTAAACCATTGGAAAGCAAATGACAAACAAGATGATACTCCATCACCTCCGAATATTTTGAGTGTGTGCCTTACAAATAAGGACATTCTCTGCATACCCACAAGCACCAAAATTGGAACATTCACATCAGTGCCTTGTAACCATTTGGTCTGTATTGTAACCACTCTAGCCTCATTAAAGTTTCACCAGCTCTCTCAATAATGCCCTTTAGAGCAAGGGATCCAGTCCTGAGTCCCATATGCATTTGCTGGGCCTGTCTGTGTAATTGCTCTCATTCTGTAGTGGCTCCTCCGTCTTCCAGACTTCCTCTACCTGATGAGTTCGAGCATTACAGGCCATTTATGTTGTAGCAATATCCTAAAACCCCAATGTGGCCGTCCGTGCTTTCTTCTTGATTGGATTCAGGTGGCCCATTTTTGGTAGGCGTGTCACAGAAAGGATGCTGAGTTCTACTCATTGATCCTAGTAGGTAACACACAATTTCTCCTGGTCCCAACACTGTTCACATGAACTTCGATCACGTGACTAAATTGGTATTTGCCAGGTTTTTCCACTTTGTTACTCTTCCTTCCCTTTTGTCTCCAATAAGTACTTTCTAGAAGAGGTACTTTGAAATTGTGTGAATATTCCATTCCTCAGCAAAATAAGTTTTAGCATCCATCAGTGACTGAAGTATTGCTAACGTGATTCCATCATTCCTTCTAAATTTGTCCTTAGCAATCTAACAATCAATATAAAGAATATATCTCTCCCCTCCCATTTATTTATTTATGGGTGTATTAAAAGGAACTTGTGAGTTCCTATGTTACGTCACGGGTTATAATCCATTACTGTGACTATTTCTTTTGACCCTCAAATTGTCACAGCATTGACCAGTAAAAGACCCTTTGATCTGGCTCCTGTGTTATTTTAACATCTCTCCATCCTTCTACAAACACTTCCTTTCTTCCTGGCACAAAATAGTCTAGGTCAGTGGTTCTTCACCTTTCTAATGCCGCAACCCTTTAATACAGTTCCTGTGGGTTGCGACCCACAGGTTGAGAACTGCTGGTCTAGGTTCATATTGAACTTCTGCCCCGTTAGAGCTGAGTTAGAGACTCGAACTTAATTGAGCTCACCTGTAGTACACAACGTCACCTGCCTGGGTTTCCACCTCATATCTCCCACCAGGACTCAGCACTTACCCTATGTCTTCCAACACCTTATCAGTGGGAATGATGAACGTTTGTGAGAAGGAGACACACATGGAGTTGGGGTTTTCTATGGGGGGGCCCCTTAGAGGTGCACTGTGAAATTTGTGTGTGCCCTTAAAAACCAGCTGCAGATAGAATGCTCAGCCTGCAGCAAGGCTCAATAATTGATAACCGCTGCTGTGCTCTGCTCTGCCGTGGAATGAGTTTGGAAAATGCAGCATTCCAGAACACTCTGGGGGATTCACAACACAGGTTAGGATAATCCAGATCCTAATAATGCAGACTCGTATTTTGCTTCTGGAAGCTGTGGTCTGAGCCTTCCTTATCTGGGAACTTTCCATGGTGTCACGTAATAGATGCATAGTAAATGCTAATTAGATTACATTCTTACTCCAACCTGGCAGGCTCCACCCAGCAATCCCTCCCTCTCTTCCTTTTCCCATTTTTATGCATGGCCCTTCCTCCCAATTCCTCTGGCTCCAAGTCCGTTCTCCCTCTCTCCCGCCTTTATGTTCTCTCTTTAACTCCGACCCTTGGTGTCTCTCAAATTGCATCTCTACCTGCCACTACGCTGGGCCAAGGCCTCCGTCACTCCGTGCCTGGAGCTCTCAGAGGGTCTCTGTCTCCAGTCCGTGGTGCACCCCCAGGTTCCAGGCTACACTCCAAACCCTTCAGTGAATCTACTGCCTGAATCTACAGCTCCTCAGCCTGCATTCAAGGCCCACAACCTTCTACGCTGTGGGATAGCCTGTGCCCAGGTAAAACCCAGAATCCACGGTTTAACTTGCTTGCCCTGAGGAATCCCACCTCACCAGAGAATATTAACAAAGCCACCCCAAGTATTTTAAGGTTAGTATTTCATGTTATATCATTTTCTAACCTTTCCCTTGAAACCTAATTTATATCTTTATATTCAAAGTGGGCTTATTGTAGACAGCATATAATTGGGTCTTGCATTTTTATCCAGTCCGACAACATCTGCCTTTTAACTCAGGAACTGGTATCATTTAAAATTAATACAGATATTAAAATGATTTTGAATTAAATATTGCTACTTGCTTTCCACTCATCCTACCTACTTTTTGTTCATTCTCTACTGCCTTTTCTGCCTTTTTTGGACCAAATGAGTATGTTTTTATAATTCTATTTTATCGTCCTTGTTTATTTCTTATATTCCCAAAGGTTTAGTGGTTGCTTTAGGGCACTGGTTCTCAACCTTCCTAATGCCGCAAAGTATTTTCATTGTTAAAAAGGGGTCGCGACCCACAGGTTGAGAACCGCTGATTTAGGGTTTACATCCTACACCTGTAAACTGATCACAGTCTACATTCAAGTAATATTAGGAAAATCTTACAGTTATTATTAGTTGATGTAAAGGCCCTAGAACAGAATCTTCATTTTCTCTCTCTTCACGTTGGTCTCATTTGCCTTACCTTTGACTTCTACTTGTATTATAAATTCCACAATAAGTTATTATTTTTGTTTTGGAAATTAATTATCTTTTAAGGAGATTTTAAAAGAATATTTTTATTAACTCATATGTTAATCACTTCCAGCACTCCTCATTCTATTGTATATATTCACATATTTCATCTAATTATAATTTTCCTTCTGCTTAAATAAATTTACTATTTTTTTCTAAACAAGTGAACAGGTTATTAAGAATTAAACAAAGGTATAAATTTAGCCATTTCACAATGTATACCTATTTCAAAACATGTTTTCCATAAACACAGGTATGATGTGATACAGTACAAGCAAGACACTCAAGATAGGTATAATAATACTACTCACACAAAAACTTAAATTTCACCTAAAAATCACAAGACAAAAGGGAAAGCAATTTCACTGTTATAAAATAAGATATTTCATGCAAAGTATTAACTCTTTTCCCCTAAAGCTCAACCTCCCAACAGACAACAAACTATCTGGGAGTACTGCTGTGCTAACATATTAACCACAGTATAATCATTCATAGGAAAACAGTAATTAAGCAATAAATTGAATTAAATAACAAAGTTCAAACTATCATAAACTCATAGACCACAATGATTTTACAAGACAAGCAATTCCATAAATCTTATAAACAATAAAAATGAAGAAATATTTCAATATCATTCTACTTGATCTAGATACACCTGATATTGAAAGTGGAGAAAATTATTGTTATAAAGGGAAATTACAAACATGTTTCGCTTATAAATGAGGATGCAATTGAATTCAATTTTGACCAAAGTACATTACTTAAACATTAATTTTTTAAAATTCAACTTGTCAATATGTTGTTTAGGATATTGCATTCTTTCCTATTTTTTGAGGTACTGGTCTATTTGTGATGAAGACTTTCAGCTTTTGAGTGCCTGAAAAAGTTTGTATTTCACCTTCATTTTTGAAAATGAATAGCTTCTTCAAGATAGAGTATGCATATCATAAAATCACTGTTTTAAATTATATAATTCAGGATATGATTCAGCTATCACCACTATTTAATTTTAGAACATTTTTATCACCCCCTAAAGAAGCCCCATATCCATTTCACAGTCACTCACGCCTCTTTCCGTTTCTCCCCAAGCCTTTGGCTATTACTGATCTACTTTCTGTCTCTATAGATTTGCCTCTTGATAATTCATATGATTAGAATCAAACACTAGGTGACCTCTTGTGTCTGACTTTTCTCATTTAGCTTGTTTTTGAAGTTCATCCATGTTGTGTCTTACATTGGTACTTCGTTCCTTCTTATAGCTGAATAATATTCCTTTGTATGGCTGCCCTAGTCTATTTTGTGTTGCTATAACAGAATGCCCAAGACTTGGTAATTTATTAACAATGGAAGCTTATTTGGCTTATGGCTCTGGAGACCGGGAAGTCCAAGAGCACATTGCTGGCATCTGGCAAGGGCCTCCTTGTTGGATCATCCCACGGGGGGGAGTCAAGTTAGGAAGTAATATTAGAAGGGCAAAAGAGCATGGAATTAAAAAACAGGAGGGAGCTGAATTTTCTCTTTGTGTATAACAAACTCACTCTTGTGATACTATCTCCTGTGAATGACATGAATCAATTCATGAGGGCACAGGGCTCCTGACCTCATCTCTTATCAGGGCCCACCTTCTAACATTGTTGCATTAGGAACTAAGTTCCCAGCACATGAACTTTGGAGAACACATCTAAACCATAGCCATGGCTATACCACATTTTGTTTATCCATTCTTCTGTTGATGAAGATCTGGTTTTTTTTTCACTCTGTAGCTATTATGAATAATGCTGCTATGAACATTCAAATGCAAGTTTTTTGTGTGGAAATTTGTTTTCAATTCTCTTTGGCTCTCTTCCACCTATGAGTGGGATTTCTGGATCGTGTAGTAAGTCTATGTTTACCTTTTTAACAAACTGCCAGATTGTTTTTCATAACAGCTGCACCACTTCATAATCGGATCTGTAATGTATTAGGGTTTCAATTTCTACACATCTTCCCCAACATTTCTTGTTTCTTCACTTTTAATCCTTGAAAGACAATTTGACTATGTATAGAATATGAGGTTGATAACTTTTTTTCTTTCAGTTCTTTAGAAATACTGTTCCACTTTCTTCTGGCTTTCATAGTTTCCAATAAAAAGCCACTCGTATTTCTTTTCGTTTCCTTGATTCTCTGTACATAATCTGTGCTTTTTCTCTGGCTGCTTTTAAGAGTTTCTTTTTAATCACTATTTTTATTATAGTGTCATTTTAAAATATTTATTGTTCTTTGGCTTGTTTGAGCTTCTCAATTCTGTGGATTAATAATTTTAACAATGTTTTTTAAATGTCTGACCATTGTTTCTTTGGATAGTTTTTCAGTCCCTCTTACGCATTCTTTTTAACTTCTCCACTGGGGGCTTTAATCATATAAATATCAGGCCCCTTGTTCCAAAACTCACAAATGTTCCTCCTCATTCTCATCCTTTTCTTCTTTTCCCTCCTTATCCTCCTCCACCTACTTTTTCTCTGTGTATGTTATTTTGGGGAACTTTTATTGCTATTCTGGGTCTAGCTTACTATTAATAGCATCCACATCCCAGACATTCTACTTTAAATTACTGGATGTCTGATTTGGGGCATTTTAAATGTTTTATCTCTCTTTTATGTTTCTATGCTTTTTAAAAATCTCCTCGAACATGAGTGTTTATTTAATAGCTGTTTTAATATAATTCTCCTAATTTTACCATCTGTGTCATTTTTGGGTCTGTTTCAATTGAATGAGTTCATGTTCACCATAAGACAAATTATCTTGTTTCTTTTCATGCCTGGCAATTTAAAAAAAAAACTCCAGTGTGAATTCTGTGTTAGGTGATAGATTTCCTTGATGTCCTTTATACATTTTTGAACTATGTTCTGAGATGCATTTAAATTACTAGGGCACAATTTGATATGTTTGAGGCTTGATTTTAAACTTTATTGTTTGGGAACAGAACATCCTTTAGTCCAGACCCACTAATGAGGAAATTAGCCTTCCAAGCAGTCTAATTTATAGCCGATGTGTCGAGAGGTCTTTCCACTCTGGCTGGTGTGAATATCAACCATCTGAGTGCATTTTAAGGAATTGTTTTCACTGCCTCTTTTCAGTATTTTCTTCTCAAACCTTGGGTAGTTTCCTCATTTGCATATGCTGATCAGTACTTATTTTAGGACTTGAAAGGAACCTTTGACAGCTCTCTATAACTCACTCTGTGTGGCATTCTACTCTCTAGAGTAATATTACAGTCTCTAGAATGGACAGCTCTAAAACAGCTCTCTAGAAATCACTGTGTAGCATTCTACTCTCTAGAGTAATATTACAGCTCTCTAGAATGGACAGCTCTAAAACAGCTCTCTAGAACTGCTCTCTAGAACTCACTCTGTGTAGAATTCTACTCTCTGGTACTCTTCCCTGTAAATTCTAACCTCTGTGAATTCTTAGTTCTGCCTCCTCCTTAAGGAATCATCCATCTCCTTGAGTAGTCTCCTTGAGGAGGCTATTCACTGTTTTTGTTTTCTCTGTTTTGTGGCCTGGAAACTTTCACCAGAAAGTAAGCTTGGGCATCATAGGGTTCTCTTGACTTGTTTCCATCCTTTCAGGGATCATAGTACTATGTCCCTGTTGTTCAATAACTAAAAGAATGTTTCGTATAATTTTTTCTTTTAGTTTTTTAAAACTAAAAGACTGTGTGTGTGTGTGTGTGTGTGTGTGTGTGTGTTGATCTGGTCCCTGTTACTCTATTGTAACCAGAAGAAAAAGTCCCTCTTATTTTTTATTAAATCTTTAACAATTTGCTTGGTGAAAATGGTTTCCCATTGCTTTAAATTTTTAACATGGTTCATTACTATCAAAATTTTACATTTTTTTCAAATGTGTACACTTACTGTTTTTGTTCCCTCTCTCATATACAAAGCCATGTGTAATTCCTGTTTTAATCAGTCATTCACATGTCCTTTGTTCATTTTTCCAGTGGGGATGTCTTAGTGTTTTCTTATTGATTTTTATTTGCTCTTTCTGTATAAAGCCATTACCTTTTACAATTTGTTTTGCAGGTAATTTATCATTTGTTACTTTGTTATTGCAAGAAAATAAATTATTTTATTGTAATAAACACATAGAAAAGTACACACAGATTATAAGTGAATTATTTGATGATTTATCAAAGTGAACATAGCTCTGTTACCACTGAGGCCAATAATTAGAGCCTCACTAGCACCCCAGAAACCTCTCTTTGTGCCCATGATATTCATTACTCCTACTTTCTTGCCCAAAGTTAACCAATAGCCTATCATCTAGCAGTATCAATTAAGTTTGCCTGTTTGAACTTTATATAAATAGAATTGTATGATGTATATATCCTTTTGTTATGACTTCTTTAATTTAGCATTATGTTTGTGACATGCAGGGTGGACATAAAGTTCATGTGCAATTTCAAACTTTATGTCCACCATACATTTGCATTATTGCATGCTATAATAATTTATCCTTTTCCATTGTTGTTTGAATAGACAATTATCTGTTTTACCATTGATGTTATTACCAGTTTTGAGTTATTTTGAATAATACTATCCTTTTATTTTTCACATTTAAATCTAAAGTCCACCTGGCATTGATGTTTGTATATGATATGAGGTAGGGATCTCAGCTTTTTTTTTCCCCATATGATTATTCAGCTGATCCAGCTTTACTTATTCAGCTTTATTCTACTGGAAAAATTCCACTGGAATATTTTCCTGCCTTTGTTTTAAAATTAAGGGCTGAATATTTGTGTCCCTCCTCCCCAAACTTATATGTTGAAACCCTATCTCCTAATGTGATGCTTTAAGGATGTGTGGCCTTTAAGAGGTGACTAGATCATGAGGGTGCAGCCCTCCTGAACTGGATTAGTGCCCTTATAAAGGAGCCTCCAGAGAGCTCTCTCACTCCTTTTGCCACATGAAAGAACAGCAAGAAGATACTGTCTATGAATCTGGATGTGGGGCCCACCAGACAGGTAGTCTGCTTGGACTCTTCAGCCTCCAGGACATTGGCAAATTAATGTTTGTTGTTTAAACCAACCAATCTATGGTATTTGTGTTGTAATAAGTAAATGCATTGTCTTAATTACTGCAAGGCAAGTTTTTTATATCTACCAGTGCACATATTCTAACTTGTTCTTTGTCTTTGCTAACTTTTATTTCCTGTGATCACATCCTTTCCTCTCTAATATCCAATTAAACTAAGTTTTTGCCTCTTATTCAGTCTATCATGAACATTGAGATCAGCTTCTGTTCCTTGCAAACCAAAACACTGGTAATCTAAATCAAGGCAGGCTTGGATTCTCTGCTGTAGAAACTTCCAGTGCTTCCCCATGTCCATGTATTTCTGGACTGACAAGCATGAGAATCTTACCTCTGCCACTAACTGTGAGACTTTGGGCAAGTTGCTTCTCTTTCTGGATGTCTGTTTCCTCATTCATAAAATGGGAGTAACTAAAGTATCTAACTTATAGGTTCTTGTGAAAATTAAATGAGATTATATAAAATGTTTAACACATGCAATAATTGACAGAGATCACCATTACCATCACTGCCATCATCATCATTGCCCCATAATGTCTATTACTGGGAGTAGACACACCTCTGAGTTGATCACCTTGCTACATTCACACTGATCATGTGGGCCCTTCTGAGAATGGGGTTTCTTCTGTGTTCCTGTGCCAAGCCCTGCTTTACCCCCTTCCTTCTGTCTTCCCACCTACTTCCAGTTGTCCAGACCTTCGCTTCAGAGATGTGGTCTTCTCCCACATGTTGTTAGTGGGCCCAGCTCTGGACAAGTTTCAAGAATGGAGATAAATGTCAGCTCCACAGAGAGGCATTCCTTGTCTGCACCCCCATCCCATTACTATCTCATGACCCTATTTCATCTCTCTTTCCAGTTTATTTTTCTTTCTAAATCTTAGTACCTACCATTAGAATACATACACACACACACACACATAGTCAGCCACTAGAATATAACCTCAATGAAGGATATGTCTCTAGCATCTAGAACAGTGGATGGCACACAGTAGGTGCTCAATAAATATTACTTGATTGTATGAATGAAGCTTGTATCTGATTGCCCACTTCAAGGCCAGCTCTACCCCTCTTTTGATGACATTATACACCCATTCATTGGATGTTTACTGAGCATTGACTGTCTGATTCCTAACATCTATTATGGTTTGAGTTGTGTCCCACAAGAGATATGTTGAAGTCTTAACCTCAGGTACCTCAAAATGTGATCTTATTTGCAAATAAGGTTTTTTCATATGTAATTGGTTGAGATGAGGTTATATTACAATAGGGTATCCTTATGAAAAGAAAAAAAAGTCACAGAGACACAGACACAAGGGGAGAATACTATGCAATGATGAAGGCAAAGATTGAGTCTTGAAGTTGCAAGTTAAGGAGTGCCAAGAATTACCACCAAACCACCAGAAGTTAGCAAAAATCAAGGAAGGATTCTCCCCTACAGGTTTCAGAGGGAACAAGGCCCTGCTGACACCTTGGTTTTGAACTTCTAGCTTCCAGTACTGAAAGAAGATACATTCCTGGTATTTTGAGCCACACTGTGATGGTTGATTACAGTGGGTCTAGGGAACTAAGACAGCATCCCTCTGCTCAACATGCTTGATGAGGCCCTAAATCCTTATCCCTGTCTGGAGTTGCCCATTCAATCAACATACTTGATTTCTGGTGATAGAAACAAGAAGATTAAGCTGAAAGGAAAACAAGTAATGTATGAAATTCCCTGGAAGGCTGGAGAAGGACTCTGGGGAGTGGGCTGGGATCAAGGAAAGGAAATATGAGAAACCACCTAGATCCAGCCATGGTTCCCAGAGGCACACAAGCTGCAACAACCATACGGTCCTGTTGCTATCCCTAAGTATTCTCCTTTCTTCGTCCTTTACCCAACCAGCATCAAATTTTACCTCCCCCATAGTGGTGCAAAGCTCTCCTGTTTTACAAACCTTCAACGTTCCCCTCTGCTTTCAGGCCAAGTCAAAACATATTCCTCCCCAACAAGCTGGTTCCTTTCAACCACTATAGGATGAATTCCTAAATTTCTTCGAATTACTATCTAGACCCCTTTGGTACAGCTAAAATGATCTCCTACAGGTCCCTCCGAATTGCTGTGACAAACAGTATTCCCACATTGGCATTGTTTTTCCATCCACTTAAGTCAAAGTTACTTTTCCATCTCCAAGAACTTTGTATGGTTCTTTTCGTTTGTTTTTATTTTTGCTTTTTTCGTGGCATCGTGATTTTCCATTATTCAGGGGCCCACTGAGGGTTACTTCCTTCTTCCCAGGGTGTTAACAACGCCTCCTACTGAAGCACCTTCTGCAATATTTTGTTAGTTATGTAAGATGTAACCGTTGGCTGAAACTGGGTGGATCTATAATTATGTTAAATGAAAGTTTTTAAAATCCATATTATATGTTGTCCTTTCTGGAAGTTCTAGGTGGCTATTTTCACCTCTGCCTTTATCCTGTTTTTTAATTTCTGTAAATATAAGTATCTTCTATACTGAACCTTATAATTCTAATACCATCTCTCACATTTCAGGAATCTCTTTCTGTTGCCCATTAAAAGTTTTTCTGGTTCTGACTCATGGTGCTTTGTTCAGGGTGTATTTTGTGATGTTTAACTAGGAGAAGTTCATTTCCATTGGAACTTCATTTTTGCTCATTCTTCGAGGTCTAAAGTTGAGTTCATCCAGAATAAATTTCTATTTGTTTCTGCTGTCTACCGGACTATATTAAGTTTAATTTTTGACTTAAGGTTTTCATACCATTTAAGTAGTACAAATTCTTAGGGGATATTTCATGTCCTTGTCATCTAGGTCGGGCAGGCCAGTATTCTTGCTGTCTCCTATGCTGGACTTTGAAGTTCCATTCAACATCTGCAGTTCTTTTCTGGCATATGGGGCTGGCGCCCTACTCTGAGCCACAGGTGCCACCCAACACCTGAAGTTTTGATAAACACACTTCAGTGTCTTTGCCAGGGCCATGAATCAGGCAGGTGGATGCTGGTGCTGACCTCTCTAGGCCTGGTCTGAGGCAAACTCTGTGCTACCTCCTACAGAGGGAGCCCCCAGCACTGCCTCTTCGTGGCTGCAAGACTTGGTAAGATCACTTAGCCTTCCTGTGACTCAGTTTCCCCTGTGGTGGAGACTATCACAGCACCTACCCTGCAGAGTTGTGCTGAGTATTAACCAGCTAAGCCATGAAAAGTGCTCAGGCAGGGCCCAACGTCCAGTGGCGTCTCAGTGACCTTGAGCAGGTGTCATCACTGAGGCCTGGAGGGTGTCATTGGTTACAGCATCGAAATCCCCATGGGCTGCAGCAGGAAGAGTCCAGCCAGCCCCACTGCTAGCAGGGCAACTTGTGCGGTCACTTCTTTTATTCATTCGCCCATCTCTCCATCCCAAGTTACTTCTTGAGTGTTTCTCTGCCGGGACGTGATGCAGTGCTGGGGGCTGTCAGTGGATCCCTGTTCCTTCCTGCAAGGGGCTACGAGTCTCATAGGGAAGATAAATGCAGGACCCTTAGGTGGAGGAGCAAGGTGCCCACTCAGAGGGCATCTATTAGCATTTGGAGGCATTTTTGGATGCACCACTTTGGGCGAACTCTTGGCATCTAGAAGATAAAGACCAGGATGCTGCTAAACATCCTGTACTATACAAGGCAGCCCCACAATTAAGGACCATCCCGGTGAGACAGAGCATGGGACTCACAGGCCACTCCTGACACTCAGTGGCCAGGCCCAGCCCTGGACACACTTTAGCTTGTTGAATCCTCACCATAACTCTCTAAATTACATGAGGCTATTTTTCCCTTTACGCAGATGGTTCAGAGAAGTGACGAGGTCATGATGCTTTTGCTGGCACACAGCCTGGCACACAGAAGGCACCAACACTTGTTAGACAGGCAGGGAGGAAGGGCTCGTGTTTGTTGGTGAGTGAGTGAGCAGAGGAAGAAAGACTAAACCAGGGACAGACCTGGGAGTCCTACAGCAGAGCTGGGTTAGACAGAAATGACTGTCCCATGAGGCCTGCAGAATTGTGGCAGAACTGTACCTGCCATTTAAACAGGTGAGACAGTGTCATGGACACCCAGGTGTGGTCAGGCCGTGTTACTTGGTCCTTCTTGCCCTTTGGTGGACAGCCCATAACCACGATGCCCTTCCCAGGTGTTGCCTGCATCCTGGCTCCCTGTCCTATCACCTCATCAAGGAAGGACACGGAACTGGCCACACCATTACCCTGGGATCACATGAGGGTGACCCAGTGACCTACACTGTGCCTTCTCATAGTGCAGTGTTTGAGACCCAGAGCAATACTGGAGGAGTTTCAAAGTACAGGATCCTGGCTGGGTGCCGTGACTCACACCTGTAATCTTAGCACTTTGGGAGGCCAAGGCAGGAGGATCAGTTGAAGCCAGAAGTTTGAGACCAGCCTGAGCAAGCGCGAGACTCTGCCTCTACAGAAAAAGAAAAACTTAGCCGGGCATGGTGGTGCATGCCTGTAGTACTAGCTGCTTGAGAGGTTGAGGCAGGAGTATCACTTGAGCCCAGGGGTGGGAGGCTGCAATCAGCTAGGATGATGCCACTGCATCCCAGCCTGCGTGACAGAGTGAGATCCTATCTCAAAAGCCAAACCAAAATAAAAGTATAGGTCCCTGGACCCCATTGCAGACTGCCTGAATCACTCTGAGGACTGCTCCCAGGAAGACTTAATAATCTGGAGGCTGCGGATTTTAACAATCTCCTTAGGTGACCTCCAGGCAGGAGAAAGTATGCATTTCACGGAGAGGTCCCAGCTATATTTGCTGAAGGGTGGGCTCCACCTCAACCCTTCCTTGCATAGCCTGCTGAGGGAGCCATATGACATGCTGATGCCATTGTCCCCATTTTGCAGATGAGGAAACAGAGGCCCAGAGCATTGAAGTGCCTGGGTAGAACATGGGAACACCATGTGACCCAGTCTCCCTGACAGCGTCCCTCCATCCAAGTGGCTCCACCTGTGGTCATTAAATACAAATACAGGTGTGGAAAAGTGTGGCCTGGAAAATGTCATTTGGGTGAGCTCACCTTGCTGAGTTGTAAAACCAGCTTTTTTCCCCTCTCTTCTTTTCTCTTCTCATTCTCTCTCTCTCTCTCTCTCTTTGCTCCTTCTCTCCTTCCTTCTTTCCTTCTTTCTTTCACTGAGTCATTGATTCAAAAGAAAGGTCCATGAATGTTGCTGGAATGAGCTGGGGAGACATAGTGTGGTTCCAGCTCCAGGGGAAGAAGGATGAGAATCAAAGGAGGGAGGCCAGAAAGAGCCCACAAGGAGCAGAGCTGCATCCTGTGTGAGTGTGTTCATCCTCCCAGAGGCCCAGACAAGGCCACATGGCTCCTAGAGTGATGACGCTTCGCTTGCCTAGAAGCACTCGGTCTTCTGTTAGCTGCTAAGAATGAGTCTTTCTGGGACTTGGTCCAGAAATCTATGCCAGGGTCCCCCAAAAACGTGTGGAGAAGGAGAGCCTTGGGTGGCACTGGGGGACCCGGATGTCTGTGTCCGGAGTTCTGCATGTGACTCCCAGTTTGGCCCCTTTGCTGTGTGAGCCTCACCCAACCCCCAGCCCTCTCTGAGCCTCTGTATTATCTGTGTCATGTTGGGTCGGAACTGGTTGCTTTCTAAGCATCTTATATTAGTTCCAGACTTTAAAATCTTAACCTTCAGACCTGACATAGGGTAGGTGCCCAATAAATGTGCCATGAATAAACGCATTTGCTTTTATGCAGGGGTCCCCTCTTCCTTTTCCAAAACTCAGATTGGTTTGGTGTTTGGGTCCTTCTTCCCACTCAGTCTCCACCATCAGGTCCCAACTCTAGCCCAGCACTTTCTCTAGCTCCTGCCTGTGCATAGTTTGACCCCCCATCTTCCAGGTACACCACCTGGCTGGCTTCCCTGGCTCCCCCTCCTCCCCCCCCCTCCTGTCACCTGCAATCTTGTCCCTTCTAATTCAGTAGGTGTAGTATAGAAAGACGGGCTTCCCAAGACATAACTCGAGCAATGTCTCTCCTCCCAAGCTCCTGCCTTTGGCTCCAAACCACCTTCCCAGTCTATTCCCATCATTCTCTCCAGAGAGAACCTGAAGGGTTCCACGGACACCCTGTGAGGAAGTGGGAAGAGCAGGGAGGGACAAGGCTGAGGCTCTTGTGGGTCTCTTTCCCAGATAGCTCATTGCTCAGTGGTGTGGACAAAGATGCATGTTGTGTACATCGGCAGCCCTGCCCTGGATGCAGAAATGTCATGATGCCAGAGCTGCCCAGAGGAGGTCAGGAGGACAGGCGCAGGGAGGGTCATTGTTGGCCTCTTTGTGGCTGACCTGAAGTCGACAATGACCTAGATTAGAGCAACCGGCAGGGAGGTAAATCCCTCTTTGTTGTGGCTGCTCTGTTGACCAGCCGTGTGGCTGAGTGTCCTCTCCTGCAGATGGGGTTGCTGGTAGGATTCCGCTGACAATGGCGAGAAGGAGCATCATAGCATCGGGGGTGCTTTGCACATACTGAGCATTACCAAGGAGGGGTGGCCACTGTCCAGAACCTGCAGTCTCTGAATCCTTCCACTTTCAGCAGCGCCCGATAATGGCCTGCCCGATGAGGCTTCTGATTTGGGGTCCAAGACGAGTATCGATGTGGGGTATGCTTTGCAAAGATGGATGAGTGGACGCCCAGCCACTCTCCAAACTGGATCTCGGGCTCTAAATGATTCATGTGGCAGGCTGCAAATAGTACTTTACGTTCTGGTGCCTTCGGGATGCTTGGGAACGAATACAGCCTCCTCAGCACTCTGGAACATGATGCCAAGGCTGAAATGTGGCCCTGTTTGCTAAATTTAGGTTGGCCGTGCCTCTATGTCAACAGGACGGAGGGGACAGAGCTTGTCCTCATCTCTATTCAGGTGGGGGTGACATTTTGTCTCTCTCTCAGTAAACCGGAAAGAAGCCTGGGTGAGGAAATGTGCATTTGGACTTGACATTGTCTTTGACTGGTTGTGTGAGTTTTCCAAGGGTTAGTTTCCCACTTATAGGATGTGGACTTGCTCAAAGTGAGTACTGGGTTGCCATGGAGCTTCTAGATTTGTCGCTGGACTCTGCGCATCAAATAAAAATTGCATGGGGCCATCCATATGCTTTCAGGCTCCCAGATGGAGCAGGAGGACATGTCCATTAGCTCCAAGTTCACCCCAGGACAGCTGACTCAGGGCTTCCAGATGTCCAAGTTGCTCCTTCCCTCTCTTCTGCCCTTGGTACCTAGGACAGGCCCAGCACATGGTAGGTGCTCAGAAAAGTGCTCACAAGGTATGTGAGAGCCTCATTACGATGACAAAGACCAGCTCATCCAGCCAGTTCTACCAAGAGAATTCACGGAAGGAAATACCCCAAGTATCCCCCACCCTATTTGTAGGTGACCACTGCCCTATGACTGTCCGTGGACAATGGCCTAGAATTATAGTTTATTCATTTAATGTGCCAACTTCTGAATCTGCCTTGCCTTAGTCCCACCTCCATAAACGTCTGTTAGAGGGAGCCGAGCTTCTAATGGCTTTGTATTAGAACAGAATCAGCATGTGAACTTTCTCCAACTTTAGGGACGCAACTGTCACCCAAAGGCTGGGAAAATTCCCTTTCTTTCTTGTCCTAGTCTGCCTCAGTGATCTCAATCTTCACTGGACCTCAGAGCAACCCACACAGAGTTCTGCTCCCATCTGCAGGATCGTCAAGGGTAAATTTGTCTACCTCATCTGTGCGTCACACGTCCCCCCTCCTTCCTACCACAGCTGGACATGCAGTTTCGCTGAACATCTGTCTTGGTCACTGCCGGGTCCTTGGCATCTCGTGCACTGCTCAGCCGACGTGTATATAGTAACTCCTCAATGAATGCTCCTTGCTTGGTTTACCCGGTGTATTCATTCAGCACACTCTGAAATCACAGTAGCTTAGCTTATAAAAGGTGTATTTCTCACAAAATCTCTTCTGCAGTTGGCAATTTAGAGACTTCCTGGTTCTGTCATCACAAATGATGGCCCCACAAGTCTCCGTGGCAGGTAAAGGAGAGACAGAGGAAGCACATCGGTTCTTATCTGTGTCAACCTAGAAATGACACAGTCCTCTTGGCTCATAGTCCACGGACCGGAGCTAGTCAGTTCCTGCAGGGGAGGCTGGGAACAGCAAGAGGTGTCTGCACTGCTCGGAGCGCCCTCACTGCCGTCCCACACTGGGAGCTCACGTGCCACCTGGAGACCGCACTTTAGCATCCAGAGACAGAAGCCAGAAGGATGGGACACAGCCTGGCAGCAGCCAGAGGAAGACACGTGTCTCCATCTTCATACAGTGTAGTTCAGGAAGAAAGCGCAGGATGGGGAAACAGATGCTCTTATGATCAGAGATGCTGAAAGACGATGTCTCTGAACTAAGGCTCAGCTTACCTGCTGCCCCTCACAGAAGACCCTTGGATGCTCGGAAGAGCCATTTAAATTTTGCCTGCCCTGCGGGAAATGGGGAGTGTCTCTCCATGCTTTCAGGCTATTTTTTAAATGACATTTTCTCTATGGAGGCCAAATAAAAGGAAAGAAACAAAAGTAACCTCGGTTTTCAACAAAACATCTCTAACTAATGGGTTTAGGATTGTTAACAGGTTTTCGTCTGCTCTTTGCCAAGTTCAAGAGGCTCTTCTCTGAATACAATCACCAACATTTGGGAAAGTCCTCCGACACGGTGCTAGCCTTGGCACACACCGCCATGACTGACACGTGTTTGAAATTCAGGAGCCACAGCTCCCTTGGGCAGCTCTCCTGAGGGCCTCGGTGGGACCATTTGGTCGCTGGGCAGCTCTCACCTTCAGCAAGTTTGCCTTTTTACTGACCCCACATCTGCCTCCCTGGCCCCAGCACCCCGTGCCCTAGTTCTGTCCCACTTGTCCTGCCTGGGACAATCTATAGGGGCACCTGTTTTATCAAATTTCCCACTCAGTACATAAAAAGTAGGTCACTGATCTGTTTCACAGAACCTGAAGCCTTGAATGTCAAGAGTTTTTAGGTTGTGTTACATCAGGCTGTGGGTGGCAGCCATGGCCAGGGAGGTGCAGAGACCTGGAGAACAGGACTATTGTCCTGGGGCCATGAGCGTTGGTGGCAGGGGAGGGGGAAGTGGCAGGAGCTCTCCCAGAACAGCACCTCTGCCACTCTCATCACGTCACCCCACACTTGAGCCCACCCGCGGCTCCCTGTCACCTTCAGAATGGAATTGGACCCATCTCCCTCATGTGTCTTCTGAGGCCTGTGGCATTCTAGCCCCTACTGGTCATTCTGCGTCATCTCCCCTTACACAGTGTCCTTCTCCATACCCCGGGTGCTGACTTTCTTCTGGTTGCTTCCGTGTACCATGCTGCTTTTGCCCCCACAGTAGTGCTGTCAGGCGCACTCCCATCCACACGCACCCCTACCCTTGTGCATGTTGCTACAGACTGGCTTTTACATGTCACACGCACCCCTACCCTTGTGCATGTTACAATCCTAACCCTACGGTGATGGAGCTAGAAGGTGGAGCCTTTTGGAAGTCACTAAGTCATGGGGATGGGGCCCTTAGGAATGGGACTAGTGGCCTTTTAAGAGGCTCCAGAGAGCTTCTTTACCCCTTCCACCATGTGAGAAACAGAATAAAGACCTATGGAACCAGGGAGCAGGGTCTCCCAGATACGAAATTTACTAGTGCCTTGATATTGAACTTCCTGGGTCCCACAGCCGTGATAAATACATTTCTGTATTTTCTAAGCTACCTGGTCGATAGTATTTTGTTATTTAGCCCAGACAGGCTAAGATGCATGCGTGCAATCACAACACACATGCGCTGCACTCCTGGATAACTTCCACGTGTGCCTAAGATTAATCTCCAGCTTGCCTCGTCCCCGAAGCCTCTCCCGCTGTCCCTGGGTAAGGGACACAGCCCCTGTTTCCCTGTTGCACAGCCCAGCATGCTGTACGTGGGGAGAAAGGGTGTCGTACCTCTGTGTCCCCCTCCCCTGCAGAGATGGAGCTCAGCAAAGAGGACGATGGTCCAATAGAAGCCTAGAGTCACCAACATCTCCCACATCAGACCCCGTCTCAGACTGTGTCAGGTAAGTAGGTAGAAGGGTAGGGTTTCTCTCACGCTGAACAGACTTTGCTGTGTTCCATGTTCACCCCACAGAAAGTTACTCACATTTGGCAGAAAATACACGGAAAGGGGCAAAAGGATAGAGACCATTAAAATTTATTCTTTTCCGCTTTATTTTTTTTAAGAGGATTAATAGCTTTAAAGAAAAAAAATTACAGCAAGATCCAAAGCTATTTTCATTCTTTATCTTTTCTTCCCATCGTCCACATTTATACATAGTTTTGTGTAGTTGTAATCAGGGGGTTGGCAGACTCGGTGTCCCCTTCCTAATGAGAATGTGTCCCCAGTTCCAGCCTTGGGCTCGGTCCCAAGAGGCTTCCCACCCTGCACTGCAGCCCCTGGCAGCCCCTTTCCTGAATCCCCTGCTGGCAGGAGCTTGGGCTTTCGCCCTGTTCCAGGCCCCACCCTGACTCCTTCCTCCTCCTCCACGCCCTGTCATCCCCCCAGAGCCACTCCACACACCCTTCCCTTGTTCCCAAGGGAAAGGGACTTAGCATTTATCGAGTGTTTTCCATTGAAGAGCCCATTTAAGACTCACAATGGCCCTGAAAGCAAAGCACTGTTTTCCTCTGCCCTGCAGAAGTGGAAACATCTCAGAAGTGAGGCAGCTCACCCACCACCTGGCCCGCCAACTCTGAGTCTGCGACCTTGACTATACCTATTCTAGTCTCCTGCCTCCTAGCCGCACCCCCCATTCCAACGCTCAAGGAGGGGAGAACTTTGGCTCCATCCATAGAGAACTGCATCGTCCAGTGAAAATATGGAGTTGATAGAGGGAGCCGGGGTCTGGCACCCAACCCACTGGGATGGGATCCTGAGCTTCTGTTTTCTCACCTGGGATCCGGGGGGGTGGTAATGACCTATTTAGCAGGGCTGCTGTTAGGAGTAGAGATGATAGGCATAAAGAGATGATAGGCATAAAGAGCTGTTAGGAGTAGAGATGAGAGGCATAAAGAGCTTGATAGTATGGCTACAAAAAACATCAGTGTTACCTACCAGGAAACTCCATGATTTGTGAGGACTCACCCCTTGATAAAAATGTAGGGTAGTCTAGGGAATCAGAGGCGAGCATTTCAGCCTAGAAATGACACATCACAGTCAGAAACGATGACAATAATGACAGTGATCATAATAATGGCAATTATGTAGTGCTTGCTTTGTGTGCAGCACTGTTTGAGGGCTTTGCTTTTACCAGTTCATTTAATCCTTCCAACAGCCCTGTGCAGTAGATCCCATTTCACCGATGGGGAAACTGAGAGAGAGAAATTAAGAGATGTACCCCAGTCTGTAAGCAGCAGACTGGGAGCTCAGTCATGCTGTGAAGACAGGACACTCTTTTCAGCGAGGAACAGCCACTCGGGGTGAATTGTGCAGACTTGGTTTTCCAGACCATCGCAGCTATTTGGCTAGGGATTCCAGGAAGATCGGAACCTGTCCCCTGGGTCTTTCCCACAGGGAGCCCGTGTCTTTACCACAGGTGCCAGCCACCATGACAGCTACAGCATTTCTTCCCAGGCCTCTGGAAAATTCTCTTGGGGAAGCTGGGGATCGAAGGGTTTCTTCACCTTTCCTCCCTTTCACCTTATTCATTCATCGCCAAGTATGTTTTGAGCTCCACTCTGTGCCAGGCCCTGGGATAGACTGAACCAAAAAACAGTGCATCTTACAAGGGTACATGCGAAATTTACTAAATGTAGAATATAAATATCTTACCACAGTAACTAAGAAAATGCCGTGAAGGCTATGTTAACCAGTTTGATGAAAATATTTCAAATTGTACATAAAACCATAAAAGAAAAACATAAAATATTTCAAATTGTACATAAAATATTTCAATTGCACATTGTATCCCATGATTGCATTGATGTACACAGCTAAGATTTAATTTAAAAAAATGAACCAAAAAGATACAGTTCTGGGTGGTGCCTGTGGCTCAAAGGAGTAGGGTGCTGGCCTCATATGCTGGAGGTGGCAGGTTCAAATCCAGCCCCAGCCAAAAACTGCAAAAAAAAAAAGTTAAAAAAAAAAAGATACAGTTCCCTGATAATAGGAGGGGAAGGGGAACAAACAAGCCAACACTGACATTAGGGAAAGACGGAGACTACAGAAAGATAGGGAGGGTGACTTTTAAAAGTATAGTCAGAAGATGAGATTTGAGCTGAGATCTAAATAAAGATCCAGGTTCAGCCAGTGCAAAGGCCCTGGGGTGGGGAGAGAGTTGTGTGTGTGGCGGGACAGAGAGGAGACCAGCATGTCTGGAGCTGCGGGAAACTGGGGAAGAGGAAGATGAACGTGGAGAGGTGGGTAGTTCCTGGGGGAATTCAGATTATATTCTAAAAGTGGGTACCTGGGGCATGTCCTGAGACTCACTCGGAGCTTTTTAGTGGTCCTGTCCAAGCCTGCTCCACCCAGGATCCCTGTGTTCACTCTCTTCCAAAATTCTTCCCTTACCTTCCCCACCCATCATCTTAAATACATCCCCTTCTAGAAGTTTCTCCAACCCATTTCTTCTTACCCAGCCCTGGCCTTTCCTTCGGCTCAGCATCCCCTCTTCCTGGATGAGGTGACTGTAGCCACCTCTCAGCCTGTCTCCAAATGTGTCTGCCCCCCTAGTTCCATCCTTTCCAAACCTCCTCAAGTGAGAACCTCCCTGTGTCGCTCTCCACCTATAAAACCCTCCACGGTTCCCAGTGGTCTGCACAGTAGCTACTAGGCAAAGATGGCCATTTAAATGTGAATTATTTAAATACAATTTAAAATGTATTTCTTTAGTCTTGTGAACCACATCTCAAGGGCTCAATAGCCACCTGTGGCTGGTAGTGACCACATTGGACAGCACGGATACAAGGGAAGACTCCTTGTCTGCTGACCTCAGAGATATTTTTACTGGCTAATAGTGTGTGGCTATTAGCTCTTTTTTTATCATCAGGCCAATTTAACGGCTGCCCACCATTCTGCACACATTTCTGGAACCCCGTTTCCTTAAGAGACCTGAGCCAGGTGCCAGGGCCCAGCAAGGCAGCACCAGTCTGTCCTTAGCTTCTTTTCCAGTAGGGAGCATGGATGACAGAGAAAAAATGAAAACCGCAGACCATGGCATTTTACAAGGTGGGATGTGCATTGGGTGGTCTGCTGGATCTCCGAGTCTCCTTCCTGTTGCAGAGATTAGCACACGGGGGGCATTTTCTCAAGCTGGTGTGGATGCTGAGCCTGTCTAGTCCACCTGCTCAGCCCATTTTACCAGCAGCAACACCGAGGCTCGGGAAGTCCCAGGAAACCAGACACAGAGCTCAGCATTGGGCCCTGGAGCCCGGTGCTCTGCCCTTCCCCCAACCTCACTGGCTCCTCCCTCCCCTTCCTCCATCCCAAACAACCCACTGCACAACAAGTCAGCATACGTGTCCCCTCAATTCCCAGTGTTTCCCACCAGCTCCAGGAATCCCAGCCAGCATCTTCTCTCACCTCCATTATTTTAATACCTCCTAATGGGTTTCCCCCTCTGGTGCTCAGGAAGCCACTGGGATCTTTGCAAAACAACATTCTGATCAGACCACTTTCTTGCTTCAGAACTCTCAATGGCTCCCTATTGCTTTTTTCTTCTTATTTAAATGTCTATTTTGAGATGAACATTGGCATGCCGTTTACAAGAATTGGTAGAGGTCCTGTGTACCTTTCACCTCAGTTTCCCCCTATGGCAACATCTTGAATCATTGTTCTCTGTAGCTTTTAAGATAAAGATCAGGACTGAGGGCATTATGGTTTCAGCCTAGAGTCAGAGAAACCTAGTTCAAATCCCAGCTCCACCACAGATTGACCGGGCAAGTTATTCCAACTCTCTGAGTCTCAGGTTCTTTGGGTATAAAATGTATCATAAAGGCATGACCTTCAAATAGTATCTTGAAGCTTAAATGACATAATACTTTTAAAGTGCTCAAAACAGAGTCTGACATATTGACTGGCACTCAAGAAAATGGGACAGTGGCCCGGAATGTTCTAGTCTTTGCCTTCCTCTTCCTGTCAACAATCTCCTTTGTTTTCTCTCCTCCAGACACACTGACTTCTCTCTGATTCTCTCTCTCTCTCTTTTTTTAAATTAATTAATTTATGTATTTATTTTGCGTGTTTTGGCCTGGGGCTGGGTTTGAACCTGCCTCCTCCCGCATATGGGGCCAGCGCCCTACTCCTTTAAGCCACAGGTGCCGCTCTTCTCTTGTCCTGCCCTTTGCCCCACCCCAGGACCTTTCCGCATACTATTCCCTCTTCTCTAGATGTTTCTTACCCCTGCACATTGTTAACTCCACTTCCCCTCAGTCTTCAGCCTGTGTTCCTTCACCAGAGAAGTCTTTGTGGACCACGCAGACCCACTCATCTTCCTTAAAATTAAATGTGCCGTGAATATTTAATTTTCCCTTATAAATACTTCTTTCAGCACGTAAACATGTATTTTACTAATTATTACCTCCTCCTCTATAACATCAAGATGACACTGTTTTGATCATCAAAGTATGCCTAAAAGTTAGCACACTGGCATTAAAGAGGTACTGATAAATATTTCCCTCTTTTTTTTTATGTCAGAATTTTAGGGAATATAATATTTATTAACCAAATCAATGAGCAATTAGCAGGGGTTGGGGGAGAAATATATAATAAAGATGATGGTGTATATATAAGCAGACATTTATTGAGTGCTTATTACATGCCACTCAGCTTTCTGCATGCATTACATCATTTAACTCACAAAAACTTAAAATAGCCCCAATCGTTCTTGATCCAGCTTTATATTTTTTCTTTAGTTTTCTGTCCCTGCCTGATATTGTATGTTTACTCAGTATCTGATTTCCTTGCTAATATGAACTCGATGAACTCAGACATTTTGGTTTTTTTTTTTCAAATTTTTAAAACTTTATTCAAATTAATATGATGGTACAATATTCAGGTTATGTTGTTTGTGAGAACAGGGTGAAGTTCCATTTGTAGAAGAGCCCCTCACCCAGGGGGCATATTATAAACCCTCACAATGTGCACATTAAGTAAGATCCTGCCTCCTGTCAAACATCTTTCCCACTCCCCCTTCCTGCTTCCTTCTACCCTCTAACTGGACTATAATAGTGTCTTATTGTTCTTAGGAACATGTAATTATTTATATATTGATTTCATATTAGTATGGAGTACATTGGGTATTTATTTTTCCATTCTTGTAAAACTTTACTAAGAAGAATGTATTTCAACTGCATCCAGGTAAATGTAAAAGATATAAAGTCTCCATCATTTTAATGGCTGAATAATATTCCATGATGTACATATACCACAGTTTGTTGATCCATTCATGGATTGATGGGCACTTAGGTTGCTTCCACAACTTGGCAATTGTGAATTGAGCCACAGTAAACATTGTAGTGCAAATGTCTTTGTGGTAAAATGATTTTTGTTCTGGATAGATACCTAGTAATGGGATTGCAGGGTCAAATGGAAGGTCTACTTTAAGATCTTTGAGGATTCTCCATACTTCTCTCCAAAGGGCTACATTAGTTTGCAGTCCCACCAGTAGTGTAGAAGTGTTCCCTTTTCTCCACATCCATGCCAGCATCTGGTGTTTTGGGACTTTGTGATGTGGGATAATCTTACTGGGGTTAGGTGATGTGTTAAAGTGCTTTTGATTTGCATTTCTCTGATGATTAAAGACAATGAGAAATTTTTCATGTGTTTGTTGGCCATTTGTCATCCTTGGAGAAGTTTCTTTTCAAATCTCTTGCCCACTTATAGAGATGGTTGTTTGCACTTTTCTTATTTTTTAATTTTAGTTCTCTGTAGATTCTATTTATCAGGCCTTTGTCAGATTCATAACAAGCAAAAATCTTCTCTCATACTGAGAGATGTCTGTTTGCTCTGTTTGTGGTACTCTTAGCTGTCCAAAAGCTTTTTAGCTGGATGAAGTAAGTGCCAGTTATTTAGTTTTGATGTTGTTGCAATTGCTATAAGGGTCTTCCTCATAAAGTTTTTCCCAGGCCAAAATCTTCAAGTGTTTTCCCCACACTCTCATCTAGAATTTTTATTGTTTTGGGTCTGAAATTTAAATCTTTTATCCAACGAGAATCTATTTTTGTCAATGGTGAGAGGTACAGGTCCAGTTTCAGTCTTTTTCATGTGGATAACCAGTTCTCCCAGCACCATTTGTTAAATAAGGATTCTTTTCTCCAATGCATGTTTTTGTTAGGCTTATTAAAGATTAAATGACAATATGTGACTGGGTTTATGTCTAGATTCTTTATCCTATTCCATAGATTTATGTCTCCATTTTTGTGCTAGTACCATACTGTTTTAATTACTATAGCCTTGTAATATAACCTAACGTCTGGCAATGTGATGCCTCCAGATTTTTTTTTATTTCTAAGAACTGTATTTGCTATTCTGGTTCCATAAAAGAATTGAAGTACTATTTTTCCAAGATCTTTAAAGTATGACATTGGTGCTTTGATGGGGATTGCATTGAATCTATAGATTGCTTTGAGTAGTATGGACATTTTAAAAATGTTGGTTCTTCCCAGCCATGAGCATGATATGTTCTTCCATTCATTGACATCTTCTGCTATTTCCTTCCTCAAAGTTTCATAATTCTCTTTATAGAGATCTTTCACGTCTTTTGTTAGATATAGTCTCAGGTATTTCATCTTCTTTGGTGCTATTGTAAAAGGAATAGCGTCTTTGATTTTGTTCTTGGCTTGACAATTGTTGGCATATATGAAGGTTACTGACTAGTGGGTATTGATTTTGTAACCTGAGATGCTGGTATATTTCTTGATCAGTTCTGAGAGCTTTGCAGTTGAGTCCCTGGGGTTTTCCAGGTATAAGATTATGTCATCTGCAAAGAGGGAGAGTTTGGCCACCTCTGCCCCCATTTGAATTCTTTTGATATCCTTCTCTTGCCTGATTGCACTGGCTAGAACTTCCAACACTATGTTAAATAGCTGTGGAGACAGTGGGCATCCTTGTCTGGATTCAGATTTGAGTGGGAAATCTGCTTTCAATTTTACTCCATTCAAGATGATATTGGCTATGGTTTGCTATAGATAGTCTCTACCAGTTTAAGGACTGTTCCTTCTACACCTGTTTTCTTAAGTGTTTTTATCATGAAAGGATGCTGGATATTTTCAAAAGCCTTTTCTGCATCAATTGAAAAAAATCATCTGGTCTTTATTTTTATTCTATTTATGTAGTGTATTATATTTAGTTTTGTGTATGCTAAACCAACCTTGTGTCCCTGGGATAAAGCTCATTTGATCATGGTGTATAATCTTTTTAATGTGTTGTTGTGTTCTGTTTGTTAATATCTTATTGGATATTTTTGCATCAATATTCATTAATGATATTGGTCTATAGTTTTCTCTTTTTGTTAGGTCCTTTCCTGGTTTGGGGATCAGGGTAATATTTGCTTCATAGAATGTGTTGGGGAGCATTCCTCCTTTCTCTACATTTTGGAAAAGTTTATGCATTATAGGAACTAGTTCCTCTTTGAAGATTTGATAGAATTCTGGTGTGAAACCATCTGTTCTAGGGCTTTTCTTTTTGGAGAGATTTTGTATAATTGATGTTATTTTAATACTTGATATTGGTCTATTCAAGATTTCTAAATCTTTCTGGCTGAGTTTTGGAAGGTATTGTGCTTCCAGATATTGGTCTATCCTCCTTCACAGAGTTCTGGGAATAGAGTTTTTTGTAGTAATCATTAAGAATCTTTTGTATTTATGTGGCATCTGTTATTTCCCCTTTATCATTTCTCTTCCCTTTTTTTTTTTTTTGAGACAAAAAACACTCACTATGTCACTCTTGGTAGAGTGCTGTGGCATTACAGCTCACAGCAATCTCAGACGGTTTGGGCTTAAGCAATTCTCTTGCCTCAGCCTCCCAAGTAGCTGGGACTACAGGTGCCTCCACAGAGCCCAGCTATTTTTTTTTAATTGTTGTTGTGGCAGTTGTCATTGATTTTATTTTATTTTTTTAGCTGGTTTGGCCAAGTTTGAACCCGCCAGCCTCGGTGTATGTGGCCAGCGCCCTACCCACTGAGCTAAGGGTGCTGCCCCCTTTATCATTTCTGATTGTAATTATTAGAGATCTTATTTTTCTGTTTCTGGTTAGTCTAGATAAGGATTTATCAATTTTATTAATCTTTTCAAAGAGCCAACTTTTTATTTCTCCGATCTTCTGAATAATTCTTTTGTTTTCAATTTCGTTTTATTCTTCTCTAATTTTGGTTACTTTTCTTCTGCTGGGTTTGAGATTAGCTTGCTCTTCCTTTTCCAGTTGCTTGAGATGGCCCATTAGGTTGCTGACTTGCTCTCTTTCAGTTTTCTTGATGAAGTCATCTTATGCTATAAATTTACCTCTAAGGACTGCCTTTACAGTATCCCACAGGTATTGATAGTTTGTGGCTTTATTATCATTTTATTCCAGAAATCTAATGATCTCCTTCTTAATCTCGTCTATGACCCAGCTATCATTCAACATAAGGTTATTTAGTTTCTATGATTTTATGTGAGTATGAAGGTGTCTGTTGCTGTTGAGTTCAACTTTATAGATACAGGGGATAATTTCTGTTCTTTTGAATTTGTTGAGTTAGCTTTGCAATCTGATGTGATCGGTTTTGGAAGATGATCCATAGGCTGATGGGAAGAATGTATATTTGGTTTTGTTAGGATAAAGTGTTCTATAAATGTGCTCAGACATTTCGTCTCTTTTCCTTCTGTGTTCCTAGACCCTAGAACAATCCTGGTGGATGGTAGGTACTCAATAAGTATTTTTGGAATAAATAAATATATAAATAAGTGAATTACCCCAAGAAACTTCTCAGGTAGGTATAGTCTTACTTTATCCAACAATTTTAACCATGAGGAAGGTGAAACTTGGAGAGATTAAATACCTGGCCTTGTTAAGGACCAGAGCTGAGGCACAGACTTGGGCCTTTTGACCTCAAAGCCCATAATTTTAACTGTGATGCTCTTCTGGTTTCAGTTCCCCCAGAAACAAACCCTGAGGTTTGGACTCAAGGGCAAGTAGTTTACTTGGGAGTTTATTCCAGGAAATATCAATGGGAGGGGGGGAGGAAGTAAGGCAAAGAAGGAAAGTCCAGCAAAGGCTGCATCAAACAGCAACCTGCCACCATGGGCGACTGGTGCTCAGTCCTACCAGGGAGCCTTATCCCTCGGAGCTTCAGCATTAGCATCATCCTGCCTGAGGGTAGGGGAGCTGGAGAACTTACACACCACAAGGACTCCCATCAGCCACCTGCGGAGGGCTGCTCCCAGAGGATACCAACCCTGCAGAAGGTCCAGCTCACCAGCTATGTGGGCTGATGGTGGGCTCACAGTCAGCAGTTCTCAGGCCGAGAGTTGCATGTGATTGCTGGAGAGATCCACATGGGGCACCATCAGTGCTCCATCAAAAGGATGCTACGTCTTCTCCAAAGAAGACACTGAAAGACCAAACACTTACGGGAGAAAAATCCCTCTACCTCCCATGGACCTGGTAGCCCTCTTCCTCTACACCCTCTTCATTTTCCTTCTTTGGGTCCTAATCCTTCAGGTCTGCCTTAAATCCCATCCTTAAATCCCTAGCTCCCTCCAGGCTTCAGAGAATACATGGTCCACCTTCCCACCCAGCAAAGGGGTTAGGCCTAAGGCTCTCCAGGAAAGTCAGGTACTTCAGGGGTAATGGTCTGACCTCCGGGTGCCCCACTGAACTCTTTATAGCCCTACAGAATGCATCTGGTCCTTGTGGCATATCACAGGCCATATGCTGAGCCTGAAAATGCCCCTCCTCCAGCGCTGTCTGCACTTTCTTGATGACAAGGTTTCCTGTCTACAGCTGTAGCGGTTCCAGCAGCCACACTGGCAAATATTAAATCTAGGCTCAATTCGAGTTCCCGGTGTTCTCCAAATACTTGACTTTCAAGTTGGATGAAGACCCACTCCTATCTGACTTGACAGATTGCGTCCTCAGAACCACAGGAGGACAGGCTCTCCATGCTCAGTTAATCTCATCTTAATAAATACAGTCCCACAACACTGAGCTCAGAGTTGTCCCACCTTGCCACACTGGACTATGTTCAGCCCAGTGGTCATTCTTTTCCGTGGATAAGTGCAGTCAAATGCATTCCCTTGTACCTGTCACCCCAGCCCTATCTCTATCTGTCCCTACTTTCTCTTACTACAGAATGCAAATTAATGGCCCAGCTTTGCTTTCCTAGGCATTTGGGATTGGTGCAAACCCCATCTCCTCCTCCTCCCAGCATGAGGACAAGGTGTGATCACATTCACCTTTCACACCTGGGCACCAGGGGACCCAGGAACAGTACGTTAGCTAAGCGGATGAATGAGTCCTTGCACGGCTCCCAAGACCTCTCTGATTTGGGAGCTTATTTCCCCTCCTGTCTCTCCCCCCACCTCTCCTCACACCCCGCTCAGACCCCTTCAGCCCTCATCACTCAATCTCCTGCCCTGATCACCCACTGTGCCTGCCTGACATTACTTGGCTTCTGCTCCCTTGTCCTCTTAGAAAAATCCTTCTAGCTGGCCTGAGTCTTCCCCTTTTTAGAACAGTTCCTTTGCTGATGCGCTGCCTTCATTTCCTCGGCTGCAAAATGGGAATAAGAAAATGATCTGAGCTCTGGCTTCCCAGAAGCAGAGAATGAGTTGGGGAATTCTTGTGCGTGGGGTTTGTTGAGGGAGTGCTCTTGGGAGAAGCCTGCAGGGGAAGAGGGCAGGCAGGATGGGGAACGGGTGGGATCACAGCAAAGATGGGGTTCCAAGGGAAATCCGCTCTCAGCCTGACCATTTGGGGAGCACAGGAGCATGAATTGCAGCACAGAGGTTGTTGCCACCTTGTGGTCCCCATCAGTTGAGGATAACAACCCAGAAGAGTGCAGGTGTGAGTAGCAGCCCCTCAGAGGTAGGGGCTGGGGTACCTAGCAGACGGAGGGTTGGCTGAGGCTTCAGTAACATCTGCTCACAAATACCTGTTTGGGGCATAAAATTAGTTAGTGAATTTAAAACCCTAAGTATAGGTATTGACACTGAACAGAATCTAACAATTGTTTCTGTCATTTTTACTCTTTCTTCAAAACTTATCTAAAATCCCACCTCTGAAGTCTTCCTCGCTGTCTAGAGAATTAATTATTCCTCCCCCAGGCAACATATCTCGGCACTTGGTGTTTTTGTCCTTTTCATTTAAGTTTTAAAACTATGCAAGTAAAGCATGGAAACATTGTTTCAACAGAGTCAGAAATAGATTCAGTAGAACATCCATCCCTGCTCCACATTCTCCTGGGTGGAACCCCGCTAAGTCTTTATTGGTGACACTTGGTACCCTGAGTACATCTTCTTGCCTTGTTTTGCGGGGAATTGGGTTTTCTTGACTGCATTCAGAGTCTTTTAATAGGAGGCCCCAGACTTGTAATTTTTTTACCCCTGGCTCAAAAAATAATCTGTGTAGGGGGTGAGCCAGGCTTTCTAGGTCACATGGGGTGGATGCCAAACACACATTTCCAGCCTTCCTGAGATTCTCTTTCAGGAGACCTGCATCCGACCAAGGAATCTCTTCGTAAATTCTGGTAACGAGTTCTCCAGGTAAGTTAGGTAAAAATCTAGCTTTGAGAATGTTGTTTCAAGGGTAGCTCCCAACTGATGGGATTGATTTATTTAGATGTCACCTCTTTTTTGCTTGGTAGAATTTTTACTCCATGGACTTACTTTCACTGTGGCTTACATAGGAAAACATGGTCATTGTGGGGAACTGGAAACTTTTGAGAGTCATTTTTCATCCCAACACCTCAAAACCACATTTGAGGGGCTTTCCCAGGGCCAGTTATTTGCTCTGGGGTGTTCCCAGCCCCTGCCTCTATCACGGGCAGACAGGGACCGGTGCCGCTTTCTCTTTTCATTCTGCACTGGGATGACGTGCACACCCTCTGGCCGTGCACCAGCCACTGGCCCATCTCTCCTTCCTCATCCGGCAGGGGGGAGCGCCCGTTTCCCCCATCTTGCTTGCTGCCAGTTCTATCTCTCAGGAAGTCTTCAAGCTTTACGAGCCTGCCACGGCCCTATTTTTAGTGGAGTGAGCCTTCTCCTGGGTGTCCAGATTGTTGACGCTTCTGCGTTGCCAGAGGAGCCTCCTGCGGCCTCGCCCTCGCATGCTGGTCACCTCACATAACCTTGGCGACAGCCTAGTAATTCTGCACCGCCTCTGCCTGTCCGTTATCAGATGAGGAAACTGAGGCTCTGCACAGACTGGTGACTTGTCTAAGTTCCCACATGCAGTAGGCACAGACCCAGGCCTTCCCGCCTGGATCTAATCCCAGTCTCTACCTGTCGACACCCCCACCTGCCAGCTGCAGTGAGGTCCTCCTTCTGCTCCACGCCCCTGACCTTGCAAGTCAGGAGAGAGCTGTGTGTTGGTGTGTAAATAAATGACATTCCTCTTCCACCTGTTAACCCAGAGGTCGTAAGCTGCCACCCACCAGCCAAAAGCTCATCCCAGCTACTCTGCATTTGATCTTTTCAGAGTATTAAATTTTTTAAATTAGTTGATGACATTTAAAAATGAAGCGTATTCACATAAAAATCCAGATGTCCGGCTCCTCTCAAAAAAATAGGCAACCGGCAGCCTGAGCTTGTATCCCGGCTTAGCCACAGTCCAGTGGGGCTGTGTAGTGGCTGTACCCAGTGGACAGGCCAGATGCCACCGTCCCACTGCTGCTCACAGGACAGCAATAAGAGCCAGTGTTGACTGCTATTTGTCACCTCCCAACATTGTGCTTTTCCCTATTGTTGGATTCCTGAGGAGAGATCTCTAAGCCAGCACCCCATTCGGCACTGCCTGATCCTTAGACGCATCTGCGTTTGCAATCCTGGTCTTCCCTCAAAGCCCTGCCAAATCATCTTTGTAAATCCCAGAGCCTTGGCACACAGTAGGTGCTGAAGAATAACTGTGGCTACAACTTACTGAGTGCTTATCCTAGGCGCGGCTGTGCCCAAGGTGAGTTTGGTCATGAGGACTTTCGTGGTGTTACTCACTTTTACACTGAGTTGCTTCTCCTTATGTGGCTTCTCATGCCCGTTTCCCCCTTTTCAACTTACTGGCTGTTTTCTGAAGGTTTCATAAAAGAGACAGAGCAGTGCTAAACACCTTTGGAGGGACACCAGCCCTGCCGATGAAGGTGGTGAAGGGCAGGGCACTTGGCTTTGAATGGCATCCTGCGTCTATGGGACTTTGAGGGCACTGGGGAGCTATGAAAGGTTCTAGAGCAGGGCTGGGCATGATTGGTGTCTGGCTTCATGAAGGCTAGTACCACAACAGAATGGAGGCAGAGAGGATGGAACTGTGAGAATTCAGAAGGCAGGTGTTGGGGGCCTGAAGGAGGGCTTTTGAGCAGAGACAAGAGAGAAGATTCCAGGGAGATTGCAGAGGCCCCATCAGTGAGGACTGAGTGATGGGTAGGGGGAGGGGAAATGCCTGGGGCTGGCCATCTGAAGGCACTGCAGTGTCATAAACTGGGGTGAGGATGGTAGAACAGATACCGGTTGAGGGACATCCGTGGGGTGATGTCCTCTGAGCTCCCAAAGAGAGGACAGGGCCACAGCGGGAGATGCAGGTGGCATCTGCCAAGCTAAGTGTGGAGTGGTGAGAAGGGAATGATCTGGGCCAAGAAAAGCCTAGAGACACGTCCTCTGGAACCTGCTGGATTTCCTTCTCCTCACTGGCCTTGGGGTTTCCCCCTCTTCCTTCCTACACCTAAGACCTCAAGTGTGAATATCCTTTGCACCATCCCAAGGACGCAGAGCATAGGCCATGTTGAATTTTGGCCCCGTGAGTGGTAGCAAGGTCCTAGTCATTCCTGGGAAGCAGGGGAGCCAGACACTGGGATCCCAGGGTCCTCCAGCTCTTCACTCACCCACCCAAAGCCTGGCCAAGGGAGTTATGGCATTCAGACCCCCCACCCCCACCCCATCTCCTCTCTTCCTGTGAGCAGTACATTTGGCTTTATATAAAGCCAATAAATAAATAAACAAGCGGGCATGATTAATTGATGGCGTGGAGCAAACCCAGCTCTGGGAGTCAGGTGGCCGGGCTTCCTGGTGGCGCTTGGCTTTTCAGGGACCTGGGGCCTGCGCCAAGGAGGGGAAGCCTGCTTTGGGGAGGTGCTTTCGGTGTGCGGCTGGGGTTGTGGACTTTCTCTACAGGCAGAGCCTCCGTCCCGAACTCCTCCAGGCAGGAAGCACAGCCAGGTTGGAGGCTGAGGGTCCTTACCCCTTACTCCTCTATTCTGGACCCTGGGGCTAAGCTCCCTAGATTGGCCCAAGCATCAGTCCCGGTGCCAACGTGGTCTCCCCATAAGCCCACCCCATGGTCCTCTTCACTCCGCCCTGTGTGGCCCATTCACAGGTTGCAGTGTGCTAGGAGGCTGGGGGACCCACGCAGAAGAGTGGAGCCGGGCGCTTCCACGGGCCGGGCTGACTGTGGAGGGGGCGGGGGCGGGCCGAGAAGCTGTCGCTGATGGAGGTACCCGAGGCCACGCCCGGGAGGCGCGAGACCCTTGCCCCGCAGCCCCACTCGTGCGCGTGGAGGAGGGCGCGGGCGGGACGGCGCGCTGCGGTCCCGCGGGACGCTCTCTGCGCGGAGTTTGGGGAGGGCCGAGGGGGAGCGCGCGGGGGAGGAGGGAGCGGGAGGGGAGGGGGAGGCGGGCAGAGCGCAGTGCAGCGGTGGCAGAGGCGGCGGCGGAGGGAGGCGGGCGGGCGGCGGCGGCGGGGCCGCGGGGCGAGGCGAGCGCGGGGCAGCCGCGGCAGAGGAGCCGCAGCCGCAGCGGGGCCGGGCCGGGCCGGGCGCGCACCAGTGGCGGCGGCAGCGGCAGCGGCAGCGGACGCGGCGGCGGCGGCGGCAGCATCTCGCTCCCGGAGCGGGCGCAGGTGAGACAGGGGCGGCCGGCCCCGGGCTCCGGGCCTCTTCCCCTCTCGCTCGGTCTCTTATCACCCTCCCTGCTGGCTTCCTTTCCGTGGGTGCTCGGCCCCGGAGACCCCCGCCGGGCCAGAGCCCGAGCCCGAGCCTGAGTCAGAGCGCGTTCTGGTCCCCTCGCCCTGCGGAGGCAGGCGCCTTGTCAGCAGTGACCTTGAGCGGGCACCGGGCGGCGGGCGGGGCGGGCGGGGTGGGCGCCCGCGGACCCGGCGCCTCTGGCCGCGGGAAGGGGGCGCGCCTCGCGCCTGCCGCGCGTAAACTTTCTGGGCTCGGAGCAACCCCGGAGCTGGGGGGCTTCTGGGGAGCTAGAACCCCTAACTCCGTCTTCCCCAGCTGGCTCCGACTCCTCCACCTGCCTTCTTCTTTGTACTGGGGTCCCCACTTTCTCATGGCTCTGGTTCCTACAGGCAGAAGACCCGTTTATAGATGTAGATTTTGACCCTGGACTGGGGGCTTCTCCCTTCCCCAAAGGTGGTTTCCAGTTCCTAAGAGCAGAGATCTTACTTCCAGGTCCTTACTGAAGGACCCTCTACCAAGTGCTCTCCGCATCTCTAACCTTGCCTTTGCCTGGCACCCCCGCCCTCCCTCACAGCTCTTTAACAAGCGGTCGCGTGTACCCCACTTGGTGACACGGGAGCTGGGAAGCTCCACAGTTAATCAGACCTCATCCCTGCGGCGTGATTTTTCAGCCCAGGGGCAAAAGCTCCTTCGGAAAGTGGGCTCGGGTCCTTCATAGTGGATGGATATGTTCCTGGGCGCTTGGACTCACCCAACGCCTTTTGATGGCCACCTGCCCTGTACATTCAGAAAGAAGGGATAATCTGGCCTTCTGGGATGTGTTACCTCTAGAAACACAGCCTCCTAGAACATTAGCCTTGAAAAAACGGCATGAGGCCCAGAGAGGGTGAGCCAGTCTCAAGGTCACACAGCAGGGGGGGGGGGTGGGCGCTGAGAGAACTAGGCTTTCTTATAATGGGTTAGGGTGGCTGGAGAGGACTCCTGTTTGGTTCTTTCCCCTGAGGGATTGGGGCTCTGGGGCAGTTTGTCCCTTACTAGTCACTGACAAGTCACTACCTCTCTCTGACTCAGTTTCCCCCTGTGTAAAATGGGGAAAACTTCATAGTTACTTCATAGGGCTGTTCCGATGGCTGAGTTAATATTCTTAAAGTTCTAACTAATATCCTACTGCATGGTCTGTGTCCAAAAACATTTTGGCTACCAGTTTATAAAATGTC
Source organism: Arctocebus calabarensis (assembly GCA_963573935.1). Taxonomy (NCBI): domain Eukaryota; kingdom Metazoa; phylum Chordata; class Mammalia; order Primates; family Lorisidae; genus Arctocebus; species Arctocebus calabarensis. The sequence continues at coordinate 35,428 of CAUYON010073805.1, read as the reverse complement.
CTTTCTGGGCCTGGAAGGGAAGACAGAGAGGGTTAATCACCCCCATCATCATCTTTCTGCTTATGGCACCGAGATTTAGTTGAGTTTCTCCCAGTGGCTATGTGGGGAGGGGGGAGCAGCACCTGCGGGAACCCTCAGCACATGCACCTTTGTATATAATGTTTGGCTGAGACAGGTGTCCCAGCACCCTCAGGAGCCTGCTGGACCCACACTGAGCTGTGGTTTCCTGCCGCTCCCATGGAGAAACCAGTACCTGGTTTCTAACTGGGAAATGAAGACCGGGCCCTGCTGCAGTCCTAGAAAGAGAACCCCTCTCTATATAGGCTGGTGGGAGCATCATCTTTGCCTCCTCCATCCGACCTGCTTACCTCCCTGCTTCTGCGAGACGTCGTTCCTTTCCTCAGAGGTACTGTTGGCAGCAGAAGAGGTTGGGGGTGGGGGCTCATTCATTCACTCACCAAACCTTGATGATTGTCTTCTCTGAGTCAAGAGGTACTTGGAAATACAGCAAGACCAACCATAGCTAGTGGTAACAAAGCTCCTACCAGGTGCCAGGCACTTACTGTGCACTAGGAACATGTTCATTTGTTTTGACAATTTTTTATTAGGTGCCTAAGATGTGCTAAGCACTGTTTGATGTGGCAGGGACATATAGGTACATAAAACAGACCTCGTCACAACTGTCTAGGCTGGCTGTATAATTCGTAATCCCAACTGAGATACTTTCGAGAGTGAGAGAGGTCAACTTAAACCAGGATGGCCCAGCCAAACTGGGCTGCGTGGCAACCCTGCAACCTCATGAAGTTTATACACAGTGACCGGGAAGAACTGTTAATATGTTTTGAACAATTACTTTTTTCTAAGCTCTGTAGTAAGCATTTTTAGGGTACCATCTGATTTAATTCTCACAAGGCTATGAAACGGGTTTCACCATTTGCACGTGGCTGGTTAGTGGTAGAACTGGGACCACCTCCACCTGCAAGTGCCTCCCTGTGGACCACTGTTTCTCAAAGAGGCTGGCGAAGGACTGGTAGGCAGTAGCACAAATGGTGTAGTGCAATAGCTATGCAGTGGGGACAGACAGGCAGACTCTACCTGGAAAAATCAGAGGCTGCTTCCTAGAGGAGGAGATCTCTAAGTGGGACCTTGAAATGTGAGTTAGGAGTGGATTGTGAATATGGGGGGAAGGGAGGACATTTAGGCCTAGATTGTTAAGGCTGGACCCAAAATAGGTCCAGATCCAATTGTAATGGAACGAAAGTTTTGAGCCAGCAGAAATTACATCTAAGCCTCGTGCTATGCCACACAATAGGTTCTGAATTTTAGAAAGATATTCTGAAGATTTGACTGTCATGTGGGTGGAGAGCAAGGCTAGAAATTATTGTGCAGGATTTCTCTTTAACAAGAATTTTCTATAACCCAATCTATACTGTGGACTGCCTGCAAGGTCATGGAAATCATTTTGCTATATAGCATCACTGCAGAAGAATTTTACTAGCATCTGTAACAGCAAAACAGCTCACCAAGTAAACTGATTGCCAACAAGAGAAATATTAACCTACTTAAGGGAGATAGTTTTTAGTAGCATCACTTGCAAATAAGAACTATGCTCACTGTGAATTAAACCTTTTCTTATAGTCAAATTGTGTACCAGAAACTCTTAACTTCCTCCTCTCTCCTTTTCGTGTCTCCTCTGTTACCGTATAAATCTGGCACAGAGTAATAAAACTGGATTTCTTTAGTAACGTCTTATTTCTCAGAGTTTTCATTCATTCAGACCGGCCTCTTTTCCTACCTCCCCGGTTAAGTGGAATTGTTAAAGCATTGTGGTACCTAAAAATTTGAATCTGGTAACAGAGAACCAAAAAAGGAGTTAACTGTTGGGGACTTAGGGTTGGAAAATCAGCCTAGAGAGATCTGGGAAACAGAAAAAGAAATGATAGAGAGAAGGAAGGAAAGAGGGCGCTGGTTTTGTGGGCATGTAGCCTGTGCTGAGAAGGGGTCCCTCCTTGACTACTCTGCGGTCAACACACTCCAATTCTTAGTCATTTTTTGAGTGGGGGAAGGGCTTGCGTTTTGATTTTGCTCTGGGTACCACAAATTATGGAGCCGATCTTGGGAAGGAAGGAGGGAGAAAGACAGGGAGAATGAAGAGGTAGCAAAAGGGGAAGAACTGTGGCAGGGCAGAGAGAAAAGAAACTCATTTTTTAAAAAGCCCCTGCCAGATGCTGTTCTGTATATATCTATTCTCATCTTCATGGTAATCCTCTCAGGTGGGTGGTAGTATCGCTTGTTTTAAAAGGGAGGTTTTATTATTATTATGGTGAGCCAACAGCTCAGAAGATGAGTGCCTTGAAAAGACAGTTCGTTACCATTTCCAAGAGGAGGGGACATGCCATGCCACGTGGTGCAGGGCCACGCTTGGCATCACCAGGGTCAATGAGGAGGGGGAGGGAGGGAGAGGGAAACCGGGGGCAAAAACAGTTATTGTGGGGCAGGAACAGGTGAGTCAGGGGAAGCAGGCTTATGATTGGCTAGCTGAAATACTTTCAGCAGGCTCTGGTGCTGAGCCTGGCCCTAGTTGTCTGGTACCCGGCCCTGGAGTGATCAAGGCAGGGGGGATAGTGGCCTAGAGGGCAAGTGCTCCATAAAGGAAGTGATTGGGAGTGTGGGCTCTGGCTCGGTTAGTTTGCACATGAAATGTGTGCTCACCATCTCCAGGGATGGGCTAACCCTAGGAGGAGCAGTCCCTCCGAGCTGCGCAGGGCCCACAGATGTCTAGTTCAACGACGTGAACTAGAAAACATGGTTACTCCAGTCCCCTAAACTGCCCGGCCAAAAACACTCAATTGGAAGGACGGCGCAGGGTGAATGGCGTCTGCTAACCAGGAGTTCTGGAAAATGGTAGATGGTGCATAAGTGGCCCCCAGAAATAGCATCTCTAATCTAAACATTCCTCCTCCAGCAATTTGAGGAACAAATGAATGGCAGATGAGACGTGGAATATAAATTTTCTCCCTACTAGAGTTGAGGCAGAGTTGGAGGTTGTGGCTTCATGTTAGGTTGAGGGTCCAGCGGGAGTCTCCTATCTGACACTCCTCCCTCCCCAGGAGGAGAACCGCATGGAGGTCCTGTCTAGATCAGGCTTCAGGTAAGGAAGATACGTGGACGAGGTTCCCCCCACCCCTCAGGAAGGAAACGGAGCTGATCATGCTCTGTCCTTCCCAAGTTGACCAATAAGATAAAACATCCCACCTTCCAGGGGTGGGGTGGGGGGAGCAGGGAAAGACGGTAGTGCTCTGCTGTCCAGGAAAGGGACAGTGCAGGGTGGGGGACCAGGAATGCTTGTGCTGAAGTTTGTGAATGTCTTCCCTCCATCATACATAGCAAACATGGGAGGCAGGTGTAGTGTCTGATACCTAGTGCTCTGGGAAACTGAGGCAGGTGGATTTCCTGAGCTCCTGAGTTTGAGACCAACCTCAAGAGCGAGACCCCCATCTCTACTAAAAATAGAAAAACTTCCCAGGTGTGTGGCTGTCGCCTGTAGTCTTAGCTACTCAAGAGGTTGAGGCAAGAGGATCACTTAAGCCCAGGAATTTGAGGTTGCTATGAGCTATGGGGGTGACAGTGAGACTCTGCCTCAATAAATAAATAATAAAATAAAACACAAAAATATGGAAGCTTTGGGTCATGAGGAGAGATGCCCCAAAGCTCCATCAGATTTTTCAGAGCCCACTGTGACCCCCAAAACAAGAAATAGCTCTAAGAGAGAAAAGAAATGATGGGCTGGGGGGAGACGATGAACAAGCCTCAGCTAATCTCATTGCAGAGTGAGGAGAAGACCCGTAGTCTTAGGAGAATGAACATGGAACTGAGAGACAGAGCTTCCTCATTTCTTCCAGCACAAGCTCAGGTGCTGTAAGTATTATAGCATCGTAATATAGCATGTAGCCAGGATTCTGGGTAGATGGGATGACCTTGTTCCCTATTTAGAAATCAAAAAGATGCATTTAGGAAAATGGCCATGTCCGGCACTGGGCTCAGCCCAGGCCGTGGTCGTTAAGTAGGTAAGCATGGCACAGAGCCGACAGATGAGTTTAGAATGTCTGTGTGCAGTGATAAAAGTTCAAGTGTGTCTGTACTTGCTTGATGCTGCGTCTTCTTTATATCATTCTGCCTGGTAATGCAGCGTAATGAGTCAGTACTTTCTAATTGTGTCTCTGTGATCTTAGGTAAGAGGCTTCAGCTGTCTCAATTTCCTCATCTGTTAAAAAAAGGGTGCTACCTCATGAATACTTTTGTGAGGAATGACAAGAACTAAGACAAGTAAAATTTCTTAGAAGAGTGGCTGGGGTGCAGTAAGCACTGTGCGGATGTCAGCTATTACTCTTACTATAATCATCGCCCTGCAATTTACAGATCTCTTTAACATATATTTTTATCTTTTTATCTTCACAGCAAGTCTATGATGTGGCTCGATAAATATTACCTTCCTTTTTTTTTTTTTTATAAGGGTGTTACTTCTTGATGAAGCCAGATCTCAAATCCAGTCCACAGTTTCTAGTTCCAAGCTGGTCTCACCACCGTGATGGCCACTCTGGGTAGTTGGAAGGCTGGCGGTATGAAGGTGTTGCTATCAGATACTTCCTGGTTTCAGGAGGCTGAGAGGTTGAAAAACAAGGAAATATTAGGCCCTGGTAACGGGAGTTTGCAAGAAGAAAAAGGATCGCCCTAAAAGGCAATATCTGTTGCTCAGTTGTTGTTATGCTTCTTAGAAACTAGGAATGAGTATTTTCTTTAAAACAAACAAACAAACAAACAAAAAACCTTCATCCTCTGACTCTGGCACATAGTAGGTGGTTCTCAACAATACGTTGGATGAAGGGATTGCTTATAATATGCAAATAGCTGCTTCCTCCAAAGCAACCATGGCAACAACCACAATAATAAAACTCTGGGATGAAGCCCCCTTGCCTAATACTTGTCAAGTATTTCACAGAAACTCCTTGTAGGGCTGTCAACTTATAATCAACTTGAAAAATCTGCTTTTGATATGAATTGAGGAAAACCATTGAGATGACCATCCACCACTCATAATGTAGAACTGAACAAGCCATGTGGGGTGAAGGTATAAAGAGGGTACAACGTGTAGGGGCATATAAGAGGGACCTTGTGTGAGAACTGGCCTTATAAGACAGACGCCACATTTAACGGGATCTCCCAAACACTGCTATGAAGAGTAGATAAGAAGGTGAGGCCAGGAAAGTTCTACTTTCTCAGCAAATCACTGAGAATTCATCTCCCTTCCTGTCTTCTTCCTCTTCCACTCTTCCTTATCTTTCTATTCTTCTACATATAGTAATCTGGTTAGTCATTAGTGTGATAGGAATACCTTCAGCTCCTTACTCTCTAGCCATGTGATCAGTTGAACTTGCCTCTTTTATAATTAGTCATAGCTGTATGTCTTGCTTTGGCCAGTGGCTTTTGGGAAGAAGTGAGGTGTCATTTCTGGGTGGCAGCTTTAATAACCAGCCCTCTGTATTTCACTTTCCCTCTTTTTCTCCCTTGGCAATGGAATCAACATGGACATGGAACCTCCCTGTGTCTGGTTCTCTAAGCACAACAAAAATTAGAGGCCACAGTCAACCCATGCTAGACATGTACATCAGTGAGAAGTAAGCCTTTGTTTTAAGCCTCTGCACATTGGGTTTATTTGTTACCGCAGTATAACCTGACACATTCTAATTAATACACATAGGGAGTAGGCTAAAATAATCACAACCTGTTTAGAGACGTTTTTGAGTCTTTTAATCCCTTCAAGGGTGATGCCAAACATGTTAGTGTTTGAAGATGTTGTACATATAAGATCGGTGAGAATCACTGCCTGACAAGGTGACACTGGTCTCACTAGCATGACGTATGTGGGCTTTTCCAGTTTCACCCTGGCCTCATCTCTCCATGCTTGGCCTGGCCAGTCCACAGCATCCTTGAAACAGGCCACCTGCTTGCATGTCTCCAGACCTTTACTCATGTGCTGCCTAGAATGAAGCATCCTCCCAGGAAATGGTGTCACTTGATGGGCGAAGGGTGACAAATGCATGGCAGGAGAGCAGAGTGATGGGCTTTTTCTGTGAGGCACAGCAGGCAGAATTAGGACAGAGTAAGATTCCTGTGCAGTGTGAGAGAGTTTGCTGCTGGTACAGCACAGTACGGAGCTTGCCACGTTATGTTTCCCAGCAGAGGCAGGTACCATGGAGGGTACCCCAGCTTAGCAGAACTAGAGCAGTCTCTCCAGTCCTGTCTCACACTCCTTTTGAAGATTTCCTAAAGTAGGTTGATTTTAGCTGTGATTCTATATGCATTTTTTTTCTCTTTCCAAAATGAAAGTGGCTTTCTACATCCAGTATTAGTCTGCATGTGCTTCTACAACATACTACCTGAATTACACTAAATTGCACTACAGTAATTTAAATATTTGTGTGTTCACGATTCTAGAGGCTGGCAGGCAGGAAACCGACATCTTGCAAGGGCCTTCTTATTGCCCCATCCTTTGGTAGAAGGTGGAAAGGCAAGAGAGGGCAAAGCAAGAGAGAGCAAGAGAGGGCCGAGCTCACTTTTCTATATAGCGAACTCATTCTCAAGATAATGACATTAGTCCATTTATGGGGGCAAAGCCCTGGTAACCTACTTATCTCCTCAACGTCCCACTTTCAATACTTTTGCAGTGGGGATTACATTTCCAACTTCAGGGACACATGCAAACCATAGCACCCTCTGATTGTAGAGATGTTACATGATGGCTATAGAAAATGCAAATGTATTGAAAAACATAAAGAAGAAAGCGAAACTCAAATTAAACCCTGAAAAACTGAGTTAATCTCCACTGATATGTTTGTCGAATGTCATCCTAGATAATTCTCTATAATTTATAGGTAATAGATGATAGTCTAATTTGTTATGCCTTTTTTCTCACTCAGGAATAAAGGATATACATCTTATGTGTCAATAAATATATACTGCTACCTTATCTTTTGTAAGTGAATTTGCCATAATTTATTTAATGGCTCCCTTTCTGATGGGCCCGTAGGCTGTGTTCAGAATTTGGTTATTACAGACAGTGTGATAAATGTTTTTATACATGGACCCATGAGCACATGTCCAGGCATCTCCTGAGGATTAATTCCTAGAAGTGGAGCCTAAATATGATAAAACTGTTTAGGGTGAAAGAAGAGATATGATCAGGTAGAGAAATCATTTCTGGCTTAGGGGCAGCTTCCAAAGGGTCTGACGGAAGAGAGATGAATAGGTTATTGTGCCTGGGCTGGGAGGTTGGAGAGAACCAAAATACAGAGAGGGGAAGAAAGGGAGGAGGAAATGAAAGCTGGCTTTAAGCAAGCCATCCCACAGACAAAGGGTAAACGTGGTGACAGTTGTGATTTACGCAGAGCCAGGCCATCACAAGTGCTTTCATACTCATGGGCCCATTGGAGTCTCACCACCACCTTGGGGGAAGGTCTCCATCCCCATGTTACAGAGCAGCAAAGCCAGGCCTGGAGAGGATGTGCCCTAACTGCAATACGTGGACTCCTTTCCACCTGCAACCTGTCCTTTGCCTGTACCCTGGGCTGCCTCATGCCTCTTGTCTTTGCAGATGGCATCTTGCCATAGACCAGCTCTTACTCTTGCAAAGGAAGATTGGGCACGTGGGACTTCTTTGTAAAACTTTTCTTCACACCCTCCATCTACACCCACAACCTCCAGCACTCAAAATAAGGCATAACTGGTCAGGGCTCAGAGAGGAAGTTCTGCAAGCCATCAGCACGGTGTTAACCATTATGCACCGACTACTGAGCCAGGGAGTCTGCTTTTGGCTTTAGAGAATTGGATTTCCTGACCCAACTGACGTAAGCAATAGAGCCCTAGAGTTGGTTAACCTAAGAGCTCATCCGTGAAATCAAAACCTATGGTCTTTCCTCCTGTGCCATCATCACCTAGAGGGTGATGTTCTATCTGGGAGGAATGTTTTTCCCAGATGCCCACAGCTGACTTCCTCTTGTGTCTCATTGGCTGGAATCAGTTCACATGGCCATGCCTGAACCAATCACAGCCAAGGAAATGAGGCAAGTGGGGCTTAGATGGACTACTTGGACTAACCTCTGCCTCATTTGGGGATTCAGGTAAAAACTGACACAGTCAAGGCTCTGCCAGCCAGCAAGAAGGAGAGAATGTCCAGTGAGGAGCGGCCCTAGCATTTACTCAACTGTGTACTCACTCCCTTTCCTCCCCTGCTAGGCAAGGAGCTGTATGAGGACAGAGATTGATGCTTATTCCTTCCCATGTCCCTCAAAGGCTAGAAAGAGTTTGGCCCATGGTGCATAATGACACAAATACTGGCTGAACGAGCGAATGAAATCAGTAGGTGTTTCTCCATCAAGTTCTGAGATTTAGGATTTGCTGTGCACCTGTCAGTTTGGGGAGATGGTTTAGGTACTTCAGAGGGTATAGGGATGGCTTTATCCCCAAAGGTGTTGGAATTTAGTTGTGCACATAGTGGAATAACCTAAGAAAGATTGGACTTGGGACCTGGAACTCTAATGCAGACTATATGTGCCATAGGTGGGGGCCAGAGAAGTAGGAGGAGGCCCCACAGGGATGGGACCTCATGATGGGCAGAAGTGTATGTGTGTGGTGAGGAAAACATTTGTGTCCTCAGACAGTAGATGTAAGCATGACAGAGGCTGAATGAGACTCTTTCTTGAGGGCCTCCTATGTTCTGGGTGTCATCTTTCCTATTGTCCTAATTTATCTCATCTTTCCTACTGGCTCTATGAAGTGGATCCTTCTATCCCCATCTTGTAAACAGGGAAGCTGAGGCTCAGAAGGTGAGGTTGCTTCCCCAGAGTTGCACAGCCAGGAAGTGGAGGGGTCTGGCTTAGAACACAGATCTATTCTGAAAAGCTGGCTCCCCCCTACAAAGGGGCTGTGATGGCCACTGAGGGCCCAACTAAGACTAGCAAGTGGTAGAGTGACAGGGAAAGGGGAGCCTGGAAACATAAAGGAGGGCCTAGGAAGGACTTGGTTCAGTGAAAATGTAGAGCGGGAAAAGGTCCAATGGGAGAGATGTTTGTAATAGGATTCAGGTTGCATTTGAGGAGCCATGGTCATTAGCATCAAATCTGACTTCAAACCCCAGCACTGCACATAAACAGCTATGTGACCTTGGGCAAAACACCTCCCTTCACTGTCTATAAAATGCAATTTCTCTGTCTATAAAATGATGATAACAATTAAATGTGTACCCAGTTCCCAGCATAAAATAAGAATTTGGTAAATAAATTCCTATCATGGATATTGCTGCTGTTGTTTTAGAACTTGGTGGTAGCCAGATCTGGAGGTGACTCCTTGGTGTAGGGTTCCTGGACTCGCATTCTGCCTTGGTTACCACCACATTGACCCTGACTTCCTTCCTTCCAGTTTGGTTTTCCATTCTTCACCTGTAAAATTAGGGGGTTGGGTCACATGATGGGCTAGCATCATCCCCTCTGCAGACTCTGCACTGTGTGAGGTGGAAAGGGGAGGCTGCAATGACTAAAGGGATCAGAAAGAAGTATCCACGCTGTCTTTGTTCTGGGGAAGCAAAAGAAGGCCAAGGATGAGGCTGAGCAGCAGCAAGAACCCGGCAGGTGTGCAAATCCCTCGCTGGGCAATTTGGAGGTGGGCACAGAGGTGAGCGCCTAAAACCAAATGAGGCAGAAGCCAGCTGAGAACATCTGTGTCTGACAACTGCCCTCATTGTGGGAGAAGCAGAGAGAGAAGAATCAATCACAGCTCATCCTGATGTTTGATACCTGGGGGCAGGGCTTTGAAGCCTGTGTGTTCAAAGACTGAAATTGAATTTCTCCAAAGTTTGCAGGAATACTGCAATTATGCCAGAGAACATGTCTATGAAATCCCCTTGAAATCTATTTTTGGGCACTAGGTTTTATAACCAGAGTCAGAAATTGAGTGGAAGTGTGTGGGAGGCTGACCCTGGACAGTTTCCATGTTGGAAAGGAGGGGAAAGCGTATTTTTATCTGCAAACACTGTGTCTTCTAGGGTGAGGCTGGGGAGGAGGCAGTTTTACCACTTTGCGTTTCTCACCCACTGTCATGTTAAGACGGGAGCTGTCTTTGACAGAAGTGGTTCAAGTTCCTTACTCAGAGTGGGTGGCTGGGGGCCGGAGATTGAGCTGGGACTTTTTTTATGTTAGAACCAAGATAATCTGAAACCGAATTTGCCAGAGCCTCCTTCAGATCTGTCTTGTGGGGTGTCACAGTGCTCAGGGAGCTTGGTCTGGCTGGAGATTTCCTCCTACAGACAAACTCCTCCAAGCTCGGTGTCTTAAAGCACGTGTTGTCACTGACAAATGTGCAGGTCAGCTAAGTGGTTCTCCAGTCCTAGCAGGGTTCCCTGGCTTGCTGTAGGTCAGGCAGGCAGTTCTGAGGGCTGTCCTGCCCGTGATCTGCTGTGGTCCGGCAGGCAGTTCCGAGGGCTGTCCTGCCCGTGGTCTGCTGTGGTCCGGCGGGCAGTTCCGTGGGCTGTCCTGCCCGTGGTCTGCTGTGGTCCGGCGGGCAATTCCGAGGGCTGTCCTGCCCGTGGTCTGCTGTGGTCCAGCAGGTAGTTCCGAGGGCTGTCCTGCCCGTGCTCTGCTGTGGTCCGGCGGGCAGTTCTGAGGGCTGTCCCACATGTTTGGGTGTTGCCTGTTCCAGGGTGATCTCAGCTGGGGAGGCTCATCCCTGTTCTGTGTAGGACCTCATCCTCTGGCACCCAGCCTGGGTTTGTCCAAGTGGCAGTGGCAGACTTGAGATAGAGAAAGAGGAGGAGAGGGACAGGAGGCAGAAAGAGTTGACAGACAGGGAAAGAAAGGAAGCATGAGTTCACAGAAGCACACTAAGATTCTTAGGAGCTGGGCTCAGAACTGGCACAATCTCACTTCCAGTGCATTATACTGGCCTCAGCAAGTCACGGCGTCATTCACAATTCAAGGAGTAGGGAAGTAGACCTCCCTTTTTTATCACAAGGCACCACAAAATCACTTTGGAAGGGGCTTGGATACAAGTAGACCTTTGATGAGATGTGCACAGCTGCCAGCATTGACGTTGGCCTCTAGCACTGTCGTGGTGGGTGGTTGTCTCTCCCTAAAGCCTTTCTGATGTTCAACTTCCCCTGGATATATAGAGTGTTTTCCAGAAGAGACTTATCTGTGGACTCATGAAAATGTATGTCCCAGGCTGGGTGCTGTGGCTCACGCCCGTAATCCTAGTACTTTGGGAGGCCGAGGCCAGTGGATTGCTTGAGCTCAGGGGTCGAGAACAACCTGAGCAAGAGCAAGACACCACCTCTAAAAATAGCTGGATGTTGTGGCAGGTGCCTATAGTCCCAGCTACTGGGGAGGTTGAGGCAAGAGGATTGCTTGAGCCCAAGGATTTGAAGTCGTCGTGAGCTATGACGCCACGGCACTCTACCAAGGGTGTCAAAGTGAGACACTGTCTCAAAAAAAAAAAAGAGAAAGAAAATGTATGTCCCCCAAAAATGAGAGATCAATTTGCATGCATCAGGCTGTCAGAAATTTAAAAGTTTGACACTATCAAGTATTGGCGAGAATGCAGAGGAAAGAGCTACTGCATACTCCGCTGGTCAGGGTTTCTGTGCCTCAGCCCATCTGAGGGGGCAATTCCCAGAATCTGAAAGAATTAAAAATACACGTATGGGTTAAACGACTGTGGTCCATCCCAAGGGATACTGCTAGCAATAAAAAAGGAACAAACTATTGGTATGTGCAACAACCTGGATGAACCTCAAGGGAATGCCAATCCCAAAAGGTTACATCCTGCATGGTTTTAATTATGTGACATGAGTGAAATGACGTAATGTCAGAGATGAGACCAGATTAGGGGTTGTCAAGGGTTAGGGAAGGGAGAGGACATTTGCTATGAAAGGGTGGTACAAGGGAGCCCCGTGGTGATTGATGGTCAGGTTGAGTACCTCGGCAATGGCGGTGCTCATTCAGAGGTAGTACGTGGTGGAACTGCATACAGCCACACACATGTGCACACACGCAGAGACACGTACAGAGATGGTGCCTATATAAATGATGAAATCCGAATTAGCTCCATGGATTAGACCGATGCCCATTTCTTGTTTTGTTTTGTTTTTGAGACAGCGTCTCACTGGGTAGAGTCGGTAGAGTGCCGTGGCGTCACAGCTCACAGCAACGTCAAACCCTTGGGCTTAAGCGATTCTCTTACCTCATCCTCCCAAGTAGTTGGGACTACAGGTGCCTGCCACAATGGGCTATTTTTGTTGTAGTTGTCCTTGTTGTTTTGGTAGGCCTGGGCCAGGTTTGAACCCACCAGCCCAGGTGTATGTGGCTGGCGCCCTAGCTGCTGAGCTACAGGCACCGAGCCCATTTCTTGGTTTTGATACGGTACTCTATCCAAGATGCTAATTTTGGAGGAGGCTGCAGAGAGGAAGGTATGTGGCTTCCCTAAACATTTTCTTGCAACCTCCTGTGAATCTTTATTTCGAAATAAAAAGTCACAAATAAAGACAAAGGCATTCTGGCCTGGTAAGTCCAGTACATGGTGTCTGGAACAGAGCCTAGAGAGGCTTCTGCAGAGATGATCACTGAACATCATTTGACATGGACACAGTGGGAATGTCTTCATCTACCTAATAATCATGTATCGAGTGCCCACTGTGTGCCTGGCACTGTGCCAGTCTCTGGGGACATAGCCATGAACAAAATCAACCAAGTCCCTGCCCTTGTGGAGTTTGCATTCTAGCAATTATCCCACAAGAGGGCGCTGATTCCACAAGGTAGCCGCCCTGGGGAATTCCATGCAGTGGAAACAAAGAGGTAGGGTGGGTTCGCGTCAGTCTGTGCTAATGTGGGTCTATATCTGGAACAAATCACTGCAAGGAAAGAGTAAGAAGCAGAATCAGGAGTTTATTATGCCACTTATTTCAGAAAGAACAAAGAACTACAGTTGAATAAAGAAATGGCCAGGCTTTGGCGTGCACTTTCCCCGGCATTATGCCAATCCACTTCACTAGAATGGAAGGCAGGGCTTTTGTCTTTTTGTTTCTTTTTGTGTCCCATTCAAATATCTGCCGAAGGAAAAAGTAGATTGTACCCATTTTACAGGTTGACCAATGGAAGCATGAGGTCCTTAGTGATGGCATACTAGCTTGACTCCCTTCCCGCATAGAGCTGTGAAAGGTGGATTGAATACCCATGATCCTGAGGATACCAGAAGATTATGTTCATTAGGAACATATTTTTCCACCCCAACCCCCTAAAGTTGTGACTGTCAGGTCTTAGGTCTCATTCATCCACCGGCCGTTGGTTGTGGAGTGATTTCACACTTCTGTGTTTTGTTCCGCAGTGTTGTCAGACACACCTGCCTGCACTATCTCATTGAATCCTCCCATCAATCCTGCTTGGGGTGAAGACCCCCACCGCCAGGAATCCCCACGCCTGCGCAGTGCCTCACAGGCTGCTGTGTGCTTCCACTTCTCTCTGCACCCTGCTGGGCTCCTGGGCTCTTGAGGGCCTGGGTTGAGCATGTGGCTTTGAACCAGGCCCCGTGCTGCCCTCATGAACTTGCACTGTAGTGGGGAGGACCAGGAGGTGGGCACCGGGTTTACCTGGTATCACCCTGGGGAGTCTGGGAACCTGTATCCTGGAGGTTCACAGTCCACGAGTTGCTGTCATGCTTCACTACCCCCATCAGAGGATCACAAACCATCCTTCCTAGTGCCAGCCAAGATAATGAAAGATGAAGATGCTTTGGGGTCACCAAGAGAATCCTGTCAGACAGGGATCCCCTCCCCGAACGTGAGAATCCAGTATCTGTGTTTATGACCTCGACGTGTCCTCTCATCCACTTCCCACTGGGTCCTTGTGAACATTCATTACCCTGCTGCAGAAAAAGTCTTCGAGTCCAGATGACTTGTCTGCAGCCGGCCAGCCTCAGTGCCCACAAAGCAGAAATTAATGACTGATGGTTGGGGAGAAAGGCAAAGAACAGGACAGCAGCTATTTTAGGCTCACTCCGCCAAAGCAGAACCTAATGCCTGCATCTGCGTGTTAACTCTGCCCGCCCTTTGAACAGAAATCAAAATCACGTTGGCTTGGGTTTTGTTTGCTTGCCAACTCCAGGCTTGTATGTCTTGTAAAAATATGCAGATTTTGAACTAACAAAAATAGAGCTACTTTGAAGATCAATTCTCTCTCTCTAACTTAATGTAATTCGTCAAAACCTTCTCTGAGCCAGTCAGTAAAATTGGAATGACCTGAGTGCAAATCCTGGCTTTTCCACTTTCTAACTGTAACTAGATTTCCTGGGGCTTTAGTTTTCTCAACTGTGTAATGGAGATCAGAACTAGTATTGTTGGGAGATTAAGCACGAGCTCATATGGGAATGCTCCCAGCACCTGTAACCCCTCAGATGATGTTAGACTCATTCTGTATAAAGAAAGCCATCGCCTCTCCCTGCCACGACAGTCACCATTCTTTCTAGGAAGAGTACGGTCTCTGGGTCTTAAGGGTTGGGAATGAGCGGCTGTGTGAACATTGCCAGGTTCATTGCGTTGAGACATGGGAGGATGGAAATCTCCATCCTTCTGCTCCAACTTCTAGGTCTGGTTCAGAGGAATGGAAATACAACATTTATGGATTATTCCGTTTTTCCAGAGCACGTCCTAAGTGCAGGTCCATGGGGACCCTGGAGATCTCCTGGTGGCCTTCAGCGCTAGCCCAAGTGTCATGGAAACTGACTTGTGTTCAGGTGGTGTTTGTTCTCTGAAAAGCAGTGGTTTCTTTTCCTGGATAAATCTGAGCATTTTGCCCTCTTGGTATTTGACTGTGTCAGGCCTAGAGTGGAGAAGCACTAGCTCCAGAACAGAAGAAATACGTATGAACCAGGTGGGGACAGACAGACTGTTGAATGAAGCCCTACAGAGGAGCTGTCTGGGCGGTGGGTCCAAAGAACCACAGCTGGAACATCTGAGGAGCCCAGGCCCTTTCCTGGCCAGATGAAGTGACTACTCTTTGTCCTCCCACAGCTACTGGACCACAGGGGGCCTGGAAACCAGAAAGAGAAGAGAGGCTTAAAGTGGTAGCCCTGGGACCCACCTCATGGTACTCATGGCATGATCCATTGTATGGTTATTTTACAAACGTCCCCCTGTGAACAGAGATGTAGAGTTATCCCTAGCCCCATATTGCAGACAGGACCCCTGAGGCACCAAGAAACTAAAGAACCTTCCAGAAGTCACACAGCCTGCAAGTGGCTAGGCCAGAATTCCCCGCCTGCCCAAAGACTGTGCTATTTCTATTCTTATTTTAAAAGAAACATTTCTATTTTGACTTGAAAGCATCTGGTTAGGAAGAACTGGGTACTCTGAGAAGGTTCAGAAAGTGCCTTCCACATGGACAAACAAGTCAATAAAGGCTCGGTAGGTACCTGGTGAGCACCAGCCACACACCGGGCACCGCGGTAAATATTTATCGGTGACTAGAGTACTTACTTAATAGGTGGTTACAGGTTCAAGTTTGTAAAATTTGAATCTAAATCTTTTTTTCCTAACATCTTTTTGTTGATTGTTTGGGGTTCGTTGAGGCTGCAAAGATTTAGGTTACACCGATTGCATTTGTTAGATAAAGTCCCTCCTAAATAATTCCACCCCCCAGAGCTGTGTCATGCACTATAACCCCCATCCCCTTCCCTCCTAATCTAAGACTTTTCTGAAACAGGTTCAGGCATCTCGTAATTCATAAACAGGCGAGACTGTGACGTTCCCTGTCACGAAGGGAATGACTTTCCTCTAGGGTCCGATGGTGCCACCCTTCCCGTCCTTTCCATGAAGGGTCGGTGTGCCCAGGTGGGCCCTGTGCCCATCAAGGCTGCTTTTTTATCTTTGGGAAAAGTGCTCTTTGTCTGCCTCATACAGCTTACTCTTCAAAGGGAGAGAGTCTAGCGTCACTTAAGGGTGATTAGTGCAATGGCAACATTCAGAAGCCTCCATTTCCTCATCTGTAAAATGGAGAGAGTAGCCCCTTTCGAGAGGAGTGATGGAGGTATGAAGATATATTCTCTATATCTATTTTTCTCTAGCCATATATATCCGTCTCTCTCTCTCCCATCAGTCTCCACCGGCACCAGCGAGCACTCAGGAGTGTCAGCCGGTGCGAGGACAGTGGTTCTCCCTTTCCACGCGGCCCTGTCTCCAGGGCAGAAGGGATGTTATGGCTCCTACTGATAATAAAAGGCTTCCTTGGGGACTCCGGGGTCTGTCCTTGTCTGTGTCAATCCTGGGTGGAGAACAAAGTTATAGCTGTGATTTGGCTCCCTCTCTATGCTTTTTCTGTTTTGCCTTTTCAAAATGAAGAATTGAATTCTTTTGTCATGAACAAGAGGGTTGCAGTTTGACTGCCCCCAGAGCCTTTGTGTCTGCTGTGTGGTTTGGGGACAGAATCCTCTGTCTGTGGGGAACAGTGCCTTGGCAGTGCTCAGGAGAGGCGGTTGGCACCCTCCCTTCAATCCGGGTCTCTCTCTAATACCTCTGCACCCTCTTCGATATTCTCCCTTCCCCCCACCCTCACCCTGGACCCACATTGTCAAGCACCTGGGTCCTCCCACCACGTGGCAGATGTGTGACAGATACCTCAACAGGATGGCACACAATGTGACCAACAAGGCAGAAAGCTAATGTCCACCACGCCCCACCTGGGCCAAAGCCCAGTTTCCCAGCAACCATGCCAGATCCAGTAAGGTAGCTGGTCCACGGTAGCTCTGGCCCCAGGCAGGTTGAAGAGGAAGATAGAATGGTTGGGAGCTTTTCCACCTGCTAGGGGAAAGGCAGCCCTTTCGTGCTAAGACCATGAACTTCCTACTCCATCTGTGTCGAAATAATCTTTCTTCTTTGATGCTGATGCCAGAATGAGGTTTTGTTTTAATTTTTGTATTTGACAACACCGAATTGACTCCTCTAATGTTTTGTTTTGTTTTAGTTTTCCTAGTGCAGGACATCCCTAAGTTTGAAAAACATTGAGTTAATCTATTTGGAGGGGAGGTATTATCTTGTTTAATTTGATTAATAAGTCAGTGAAATATATATCTTTCCCATTGCAAGGATGAGAAAACTGAGGTGCAGAGAGGCAGCTTCTCCAGAGACCAGAGGGCCAAAGGCAAGTCTCCAATCTGGTCTGACTTATGCCAAAGCCCTCACTCCCTACCCCACACCCCGGCTACTCTAAGAGAGGCCCAGGCTGGTCAGGGGTGATGGACCCAGCAGGATATATTGAGGTCTATACCAGGTAGTGCTACCCCAGATAGCACAGTTTGTTCCTTGCCTAGAGCCCCAGGAAGGCTCAAACATTCCCTTTAGTTGAATAGTGTAAACAAATGGGTTAAGAGCCTTGGATCTTAAAATGGGCTGTTTTTTCTGTTGGTCATACCTACCTGCAGTCTGACATGGACCCGCCACTGTCACGGACCTGCCTCCGTCCCAGCCCCACACCAGGTAATGGCAGCCTGCCCAGGCAGTTCCCACCTCGGTACAGTGAAGACTTTGCCTTTTTCAACTGAGGCAACCCAACACTACTTTGGGCTCCATCCCATTATGTCTTCACTACATTTCCACCCTCAGGATTTCCATCTTGTCCATCCCATGTCCAGGGGAAGTTACTGGCTTGAATTTTGGCGAGTAAGCCCCTTAAGGGTTTTGTAAAATGACTTTGCTGGTTTGGCTGCTTCTGCGGGCTGTAGGTGGCCTGGTGAGGGATACATCACGTCTGTGTGGAGGACTGGTCACCTTAAACGTTGTCCCCGTCTGAGAGCAAATTTGCTTTCTCCATGGGCTTTCTTAGGTGACGCAGGTCATTTGGTGCAAATAGCAACAGATCTATAACTCAAATGGAGTTGGACCGATTTCTGAGAGTTTTCCCTGCTGCTCTTGAACAGAATACTGGGAATCAGAGGTGACAGACCCAAGGAAGAATGTTGAATAAAGTAAAACATGCCCCTCATGGTAGTCTGCTCTGGAGAGTCAGCCCATGGGTGGAGATGAGTTCCTCCGGGCAGGTGCTTCACCTTGGAATGGGGTGTACTTCCCATAAGCGGCCCTGGCGACCCTCTCTGGGGCTCTGGGGCTCAGAGAACAGCTAATGTCGGTCAGCTGTAACCAATCCTTATAGTTTTCTGGGACTTTGTGTTTGAGGAGCAACTTCATGTGCGTTTTCTTCTAGGTTTACCAGTAACCCCAAAAGGCAGGAGTGGCCTGGCCTCAAGTGGAAAAACTGAGGTTAGAGGCAGGAAAGTGAGAAACTGAGGTAAAAACCTCAGTTCCCTCACCTATGCATGGAAGCAACATCCATGCAGGGATGTGATGAGAATTTAACGAATATTTGATATGAACAAGATAATGAAAATGCAAATACATACAGTAGAACCTGTGCAAGTTGAAACCCAAGAGACCGTAACTGATCAACATACAGAAGTGGTCAATGTAAAGATCTAGGCCTACTGTCGGGAATATGTACATGTACATATGAAAATACATATGAATTTGTACATGTGGTACATGTCTGGTCTATGAAAATTAAGCTAATTTAAGGAGGTGGTCAATGTGGGGAGGTGGTCAGCTTTGGAAGTTCTTTGTGTGTGTTTATATACAAAATCAAAGCTAGTGCTTGGCACACAGGAGGTGTTCAATAAATATTGCCTATTGGCAGTTATTATTTTCTAAGGTCACACAGCTAGTAACTAGAAAATGTCTTGCATCCCAGGGGTCCTTTTCATTCCCACCATTTTATTACCGAATTCTTCGTTTTTCCACTAAAATTCAAAAGTCTTCTTTGAATACATTTCCTCCAAAGTCTTTCCCCCAGAAGATTCTAAACTAAAGAAAATGATACTGACCTGAAATACACTGGACATGCATCTTACATTTGATTCATTTTGGAAGAGAATCAATAAAAACATGCCTTAGCCCACCCAGGTAATGCAACGATGCTTGGGCACTCAGGCACTGTGATAAGCACTTTAGGGGGATTATCTAATCTTCACAGCAGCACTTTGGGAAAGGTACTTGCGTTGATTCTATTTTACATACGAGGAAACAGAGGATTACTTATGAGGAAGCAGAAGGGGTAAGTGGCTACCCAGGGAAGCAAGTGAGAGGCAGAACTGCTCCCTGAAATCGTGCTCTTTGACACCTAAGGTGTACGGGTATTAAGAGGTCTTCCAGGTCAAGGCAACTTTTCTATACCAGCTCTTCGAACACACATGACAAATGCCAACCCCATACAAGCCACGGCCCATCTTCTGTGCGTTCAGAAGATGAGCTCCAGCCCCTCAGCTGTGCCTCTCTAACGTCTCCGGCTCCTCTTTGGACCTGCCTGTCCAGTAGTAACTGGACTACTGGGTGGCATCCACACCCACTCCTGCCCCATGGCTTCAGAACTAGCAGCTTCCATGAAGCAAGTCTCATTTCATTGGCTTTGAGTTTTATTTATCGGAAGGCATAGAAATGACAGTTTCGGAAGTGTTGTCAGCTTGCTCATCTGTGACGTGGGGTTGTTGTGAGGATTTCGTGGGAATGCAACAGGCGCTTAAGACAGTGCCTGGAACGTGAAATGGCTCACTTTGAAAGAAGAGGTGGTACTGTTCTCCTGAGATGCTCGTCCCAGTTACTCCCGCGTGTCCCAAGGCACAGGGCCTGTCCTCTACGAGCCTCCACTGGCTTGAGGACAGGTACAGAGTGACTCATCTCTCAGTGCTTTTCCGTGGGGAATGGACTGAGCCAGGCTGCCTTTCATCAGGGGGGCATTGACCAACTCTGCTTAAGCAAATTCAAGTTTCCACTCTACACGCCTCACGGGGGGCGACCACAGGGTTCTAGGCCAGTGCAAATCGAGAAAGGAGAGAAGACAGGGAAGCATGAAGGAAAGCGAGATGGAACAAGCATTTTGCAATTTAGCTGGGAGAGGACAGCAAGTGGCTCATTAAACCAAAGGCACCCCTGCCGCAGACGGAGTCATTCGGTTGAAGGTGGTCCTTCAAAGCCTTTCGCTTCCACACATTCATAAGAGGAAATTTCATTTTAGAAATGGAAAGCCTTTTCTGTGATGTTAAAAGGAAAAGTCTGTGAGGAATGGAGCTAGAATTCAGATTGCCAAACATTGGTTTATCATAAGGTTCACCCACAGATCGCTGCTACTATCACATACGTGTGAGATCATGTGTGTGTGTGTGTGTGTTTACGGGCACGTACACACGCCCACCACTGGACCACAACGTGCTTGGGGCACATTAGGAAATGGCCTCCCTCTGGACAAAAGTGGCCCCATGGCACACCGCTTGGTGGAGAGATGGTAGCCTGGATGTTAGCCCTGTCTCGCTTTTTCTTACCAGGAGTGTGTGTGTGGCCCTGCA
Source organism: Arctocebus calabarensis (assembly GCA_963573935.1). Classification (NCBI taxonomy): domain Eukaryota; kingdom Metazoa; phylum Chordata; class Mammalia; order Primates; family Lorisidae; genus Arctocebus; species Arctocebus calabarensis. Next base: position 14,947 of record CAUYON010073805.1, on the reverse strand, counting down.
GAGGGTGTGTATGCTCACACACACACACTTTCTCAGGCGGTGAGGAGACCTTTAGCCGAGGTCTGACAATCTCAGTCAAGTGGAGGCTCTAAGCCAGGTCGCCACCCAACGCCCAGCACTACTAGCTTCCAAGAGTCATTTCCACAAAACCCACAGCTTCACACTGCTTGTTCAGTTGCCTTCTTGGAGGTAATCTGTTTTGTTCTGTGCCTCTTCATGACCTGTCTGGTCCCAGCGAGCACACTTATTGGTTTGACTCCAGGGTACAATTTTGTTCCTTCAATTAGATACCTGCTTTTGCTGGAAAACAAGCCTCCAGCCTTTGCCACTTACAGAGCACCTCATTTGATCCTCATGGCCTGAAGACTGGACTGTGGAGAAGGAGCACACCCATTTTGCAGGAGAGGAAATGGTCTCTAAGAGAAGAATCTCAAAGAAGGACAGTCTCCAGGGTGATCTGGATTGAGAGCATCTGCCGACTGCGCCTGGTCTTGTGTGACTTCACAGCTCAGTTTAGCTTCTGGTGAATTTCCTCGAAAGTGTGAACCTTCATCACCCCTCAGGCTTAGCTTGTCTTCCCCTGTCCCCTCTGACCTGAACCCCCATGAGGACCAATTGTCTTCCTTGTTGAATTAACCAATAATTGATGAATCATTTGAGGGAGATACTTAATGGAACTCTGTTAGTTGCTGGTAACCAGATCACAACAAAAAATGCATTTATTGGGTCACATAACTTTAAAGTACAAGGGTGAGAGTGTCAGGCACAGCTGAACCCAGAGGCTCGATTCATATTCCTAGGACTCATTTTTTCTCTTCTCTCTGCTTTTCTGCATTTGCTTCATCCTCAAGTTCTTTCCTTGTCATGGATAAGATGGCCACAGAGCTAATGTGGTTCTTATGGCCAGTTCCCAAACTAAGACAAAGATCAGTCTTCTCTCTCCCCTATCCATAAAGCAAATCTTGTGAAAGGACTGGGATTGGCTCAGCTTAGGTCATGTGCTTTACCCTTAGACCAATCACGGAGGACAAAGGGAATGTGCTACCATGATTGGCCAGAGCTGAGTCACTTGGCTGCCCCTGAGACCTAGGGTGGTGGGGGCATGTGATTGACAAGTCCCATTGGGCAAGGCAGGAATCATTCTCCAATGGAGAGGCTCACTGCAAGAGCACATGAGGTTTCTGGAAAGAGCAAAGTGTCAGTAGCACAGTCCAATAAAGATTATAATTTGAACAATATGGTTTTGGGTCAAAAACGAGATAAACAAGATAATGAGGCATGTTTTCTTGAATGATTTACCACTAATCTAGGAGATAGCGTTGTTGGCAGTGATATTTTCACTGAGAGCAGCCTAGAAAGAATGACCTTCGTTCCTCTCCTGGGGACTGCTTTGACCGGCAGGGAATCTTGGAGTTATTATCCAATGACTATGTTCCCCCAGCCCCCATTCTCCATAAAGAAATGAGTAGAGCCATGAACTCAGCAAAATTCAAGCATATTGCCCCTGTTCCTACCTTCCCAGCCCAAGAAGAAGCTTTCCTATATCATAATTCATTAATAGTATCATCCCTCACGTGCCTGCGCCTCTTTCTCATAGGAGGGATTCCAGAGTGTGGTTACAAGCGCTATCCCTGTGGTTTAACTTCTCAGACCCACAGATTCCTCATTGGTAAAATAGAAGTGATAATAGTAGCTACCTGGCAGGGGTAGCAGAGGTATAACTGAGGTGACACGCACCACGGTAAGGACTCAGTGGGTATCTGTGTGATCATGATTAGAAACCACATTTGTTTTATGCCTCCATCTTTTATCAAACTGCACAAAGAGGGCTACCACGCACAAAGCACTTCACCATGTACGGGAGGAGTGTGTGCACAGCGTAAGTGGTTGGCCTCCCCTTCCAATCCTTGTTCCCCAGTTACAAAGCTGCTTTGATGGCCCCTGCCATGTCCCTGTGCTTGCCCCGGGAGAAGCCAGCAGGATCACAGTGAGCCCTTCCACCAGGCACCTGTTGTAGGCCAGGCTGGACTGGTTAGGGAAGGCTTGGAAGGGATCTTGTTTCTCCTGGATTCATTCACCCAGCCCCTCACCCAGACCTACTTCTGCCCTAGTTAGAAGTTCTAGCACTCAAATTCCACAAGAGCCCTCCCCCACCTCCGATCTATACTCTTCATAGGCCACCCTGTCTTCTAGAAAGTCCCCAGGCTTCACGTAGTAATTGAAAAAATAGATTACTCTCACTAAGTATCTCCTGTAGTGCTTTGCAAATACTTTATACCTACTGACTTATTTAATCAGCACAACAGCCCAGTAAGGGAAGTATTATTATGTTATTTCTCAGTCAAAGAAACTGAGGCACAGAGAAGTTAAGTCACATGCTCCAGGTAAGTGGGGAAACTGGGAGCATGAGCTCTTGGCCAGTATCTGAGACTGCTTCCTGTCTCAGGTTTTAATCTTGTGGTCATCCCTACCTTTGAAGGGAGCATATGCATTTAAATGGGAGTCAGTGACCCAAACTTGCTACCGGATGTAGAGCAAAGAGGAGCTCAGGTCTGTCGTGATCCGGCTCCAGGGCCTCCTTCTCAGGGAAGCCTTCCCTGACTGCCTTGGCATCTGTGATCACCCTACATTGCCACCATCCATACATCTAACTAGTGCTTTTTGATTACCTACTGTGTGTCTGGATAGCAAACTGCAGATTCTCACAGGCACAGATCGGATTAGTGGAATAATTGTTAAGTTTTCAGGCTTTGGAGCCAGAGTTGGGTTAGAACGCTGGTTGCTCCCTTCACTAGCAGTATGATTTGGGGCAAGTTCTTTAACCTTGATAAGCCTCAGTTTGCTCTTCTATTAAACAGGCCTAATAATAGTGCCTCCCCCTCAGGGTAGTGTGTGAAGAGCGCAGTCTGAATCCTGTAGACACCTAAGGGCCGCTGCCAGGTGGTAGGTTCTTAATAAATATTACGGTGGTTCTGAAGTCTGTTTGCATGGTCTTGAGGACCATGCAGTCAGTAGGTGCTCCATGCACATTTGCGTGAACAGGTGAGCTAGGGGGCTGGACAGTTCACCCCTCTACATGGGAGTCCCCTTGTGTGTGAAATGGGGGGATGTTTGTCCACTGCCTCCTAGCTTGTGAGGATTAATGGGGTGCACTGCACATGACAACACCCTGGAAACGGAGAGGGGCCCAGCACACAGTCGAGCGATTGCAAATTTTGCCTCTGGTGACAATGGCCTGGGGCCAGGCATCTGGGGCCTCCCAGAATGGTCTAGCTGGAGTTGTGGCCACTCAGGGAGGTTTGAGAATCTGGTGACTGGAACATCCAGCCCTCATGAGGCCAACCTCAAACATGCCCTAAGAGCACCCCCTGCTTCCCCAGGAAGGCTGTACATTCCAAGGAGCTCCATTGAGGACAAATTTGTGAAGCCAGTTTCAACTAATCACTCCTTGGTCCTTACATTTGGGGGGCAGGAAGTGAGATCTAATGTCACCTGGGTCGTAGCTTCTGACTGGTGTGTTGAGGACAGACCACAGTGCTTATTTTCTGGATGAGGACATTAAGGCATCAGGAACTGGTTGACATGCCCAAGGTCACACTGCTAGTGAGGGCCAGAGCTGAGGCTCACCACCACGCGTCCCCCTGAAGTCTGGCCTACGCCCCGCAGCAACGTGGTGACTTCAAGGGCTCAGTAAAGGAATCCATTCCACAGCGACGGACCTCAGCTGCCGTGGTCTGTGAAGCTCTCATACCCTGACCTGCCACTGACCTCAGAAACCGCAGACTTATGCAGCAGAAGGAAACCGAGGCCCATTCCGCCTCCCATTTTCCAGATGGCAATGGGGAGCCCTTGAGAAGGGCAGTGATCTCCTCCAGGGCTACAGAGCGAAGTGGTGGCTAGGGATGGGGTGTCTCTAGTGCCAGGAGAGCTTCAAGATTGTCTTTCTAAGAAGCACGTAAAGACCTAACAGAGGGTAAGGTAACCAGTGTTCATTCAATGACTGTTTATTGAGTGCCTACCATGTGCCAGCTACTTTTCTAGGTACTGGGGCTCCAGAAATTAATAAAACAGACAAAGACCTCGTGAAGCTGATGTGCCATGAGCATTCTTGTGCTATATATTCACCACCAGCCTAAGAAATCAAACCTTATTAATATGGTGCATTACTATGGAAGCCTCCTGCTTACTGATTTCAACCTCTTCCCCTAAGAGGGGAGAAGAGGCCCCCAGTCCACATAGACATGGAATCTCCCCACTCCCAGCAGGCCTCTTTGAGGAGAAGGGTCATCTCCTTGGCCAGATCTGGACTCCCAGATGTCAGGGCAAGCATGTTGGCCACCAAAACACACACACACGGCAGATGCTCAGCAGATATTTGCTTACTGCAGGGAGCTTGAATCTCTTTTTCTTTCCCTTCCTTGGAGCCAGCCCCTTCTGGGCACTGCTACACACATCACTCATTCCAGAATAGGAGTCTACCAGGTTTGTGCTGCAGAATTTCTTTTTACAGTTTGATGAAGACACAATGAGCCTGTTAACTTCAGGATGCCCATCCAGACATTATTAAACATTTAATGGGTTCTTATTATAAAAATAATGCATATTCATTTTAAAATAGAAGATACCTATAAGCAAAATAATTTTTAAAAAATGTTTTCGCTCCCAGAATTCCAGCCCCTCATGAGAACCACTGTTTATACAGTGGTTCTAACAGTTAGGTGCACAGAGGTTGAAGCTGCACTGCCTGGCCTTTAATTCTGGTTTCCCTATTCCTAGCCATATGACTTTAGACAGTTTTTAAATCTCTCTGTGCCTCAGTTTCCTCATCTGTAAAATGGGCATGTCAATAGTACCCGTCATAGGGCTGCAGGAGAAGTAAGCTTCTGGACACTGTGTAGAAAGCTCTTAGACCAGGCTCTGGCATAAAGTGAGCTTATGTCATTCTTTGTCATTAATGTTTCAATTAAAAAATTGGATCACATTTCATATATTATCTTATAACCTTTCTTCACATCACATGTCATTCCTTGCCAATAAATATTCATGTGTGACATCATTTTTTTAGACTTCATCTTTTAGAGCAGTTTTAGGTTCATAGCAAAATGGAGCAGAAAGTACAAAGGTTCCCATACACCAAGCCCTGCAAGGAAGGTGACTTTAAGGGCTCAGTAAACATCCTCTACTCCCAGCATCCCCTGCCAGAGTGGTACATTTCTTACAAGTGACCGGCACTGACACATGATTAGCACCTAAAGTCCGTAGATTACATTAGGCTTCACTCTTGGTGATGCACATTCTGTGGGTTTAGACAAATGCATAATGGCATTTATTCACCATTAGAGTTGTCACCCAGAGTGTTTTCACTGCCCTTAAACTCCAGCATGTTCTGACTAAGCATCCCTTCTTCCCCCAACCCCTGGTGACCACTGATCTTTCACTGTCTCCATAGTTTTGCATTTTTCAAAATGTCATAGAGTTGGAATCGTACAGTCTGTAGCCTTTTCAGATTGGCTTCTTTCATTTAGTAATGTGCATTTTGGATTCCTCCACACCTTCTTGTGGCTTGATGGTTCATTCCTCTCTAGCACTGAATAATGTCCCATGGTCTGGATGTGCCGCACTTTCTCCGTTCACCTGCTGGAGGACATCTTGATGGCTTCCCAGTTTTGGCAATTATGAATAGAGCTGCTATAAACATCTATGTGCAGAACTTTGTGCGGACATAAATTCTCAACTACTTTGGGTAAATACCAAGGAGCGCGATTGCTGGATTGGATGGTAAGGGTATGTTTAGTTTGATAAAATCTGCCAGGCTGTCTTCCAAAGTACCTGCAGCACTTTCCATCCCCCGGAGCAATGAATGAGAGTTCCTGTTGTTCCACATCCTGGCCAGAATTCGGTGCTGTCCATGTTCTAGATTTTGGCCTTCTAACAAATGTGTACCATGACATGATTTTAAATGGCTAAATCACCTTCCACATAATTCATTTCAGCAATCTTTTATTTTGGATCTAGGTATATTTTCACTCTTTATTATAAGTAACACCAGAGGGAACTAACTGCCTTACAACTAGGTCTTTGTGCACATCCTAATTCTTCATTTGCTTTCTCTAATGACTTTCTAGAAGTAGGATCAGTGGACCAAAGAGCCATTCAGTTTATTGGAGAAACCTTTGTGGTGGTCCTACTGGATGCCAGGCACGTGAAATCAAACTGTCTCTCAGAGAGGCATTGGATTACTGTTCCTCAAGAGAGTATGTGTGGTTCTGGCTCTTACCCCTCCAGCCTCTTACAAACCGGGAGTCATTGTTTAAACTTGCCTGCCTAACAGGAGAGTGAGAGTGATGGTGTTCCTGCGGGGTGATAGCTCCTTGCATCAGCCAGCTGGTACTGTCTTGCTTATGGAGGGTCACCCTAGGGTGACCACTTAAAGCTCTGTGGCACCCCATTCCTGGAAACATAGTGGCTGGGAAACCACAAAGGGAAGCCAGCTGAGGTCCAGAGAAAAACCAAGATCCAGAGATTGAGGTCCTGCTTCTCACTTGCTCTGTCATCTACCTTCCCTCTCCTTTTCCTCGCTCAATCCTTCCTTCCTTCTTCAGTGAACGTAGAAGATGCCAGATCCTGTATTGTGTTCACTATATCACAAAACACCTATAGCCACAAAACACCTATAAGCTCTCACGGAGCTAGTGCAAGAGACAGATACTGAATATATAAATTCACAAATGCAGTATCACAAATTGTGGCCAATTACAAAGGGAAAGTTTCCACTGCTCTGAGAGATAGCAATGGGGAATGAACCTTCACCTTGGTCATCAAGGAGGACCTCTCTAAGGAAGCGCTTGTGCTGAGGCCTGGAAGATGAGATATTCACACGGAAAAGCACGGGGGAAGGCCATTTCAGCTCAGCATGTGCAAAGGTCTTGAGGTGGGAACTAAAAGGAGGCATGTGTGGCTTGAGTGTGCCAGAGGAGGAACACTGAATTAAGAGGGAGGCAGGCCTATCCCCAGGGCCTTGAAGTTCTGAACAGCAAATCTAGAGGCTGGTGGGTGGCCCAGCTCAAGGTGAAGGCCAAGATCTGAGCAGATAAACTTGGTATGAGTGAGAGTAGGCCAGGGACAGATGGTTAGGCAGCCTGGACTGTGCCTGGACCCTAGTTTGCTGCTCAACTTCTGAGCAAAGAGTACCTGTTGATGGTGGGCCAGGATAGCACCAGAGCCTCAAATTTGTTTTGATGGCTAAAAACACATGTAGCCTGATTCACCCTTTATTCCTGTAAAAATAATATGTCAATGATTATTAAGGCCACAAACCGCAATATGCTGAATCTCACAATGTAATGGTGAACAGCAAACCCCAAAGGGACAGGCTAGATGATTCCATTAATGTGAAGTTCAATAGCAGGTGGAACTCACCTGAGATGACAGAAATCACAGGGCGAATCAGGAGTGGCACGTAGGAGTATTCTAGGATGCTGGTCATTTCCGGGTTTTTACCTAAGGGCTGGACACACAGGTGTGGTCAGTTTGGGAAAATGCAGTGTATCTGGATTTTTCCATATGTCCAGGATACTTCAACAAAATGTTTATTACTCCCACCACTCACAAAAATTAACTGACAATGGATAAAACACTTAAACTTAAGGCAAGAAACTATAAGAATCCTAGAAGAAAATGTGGAGGAAAGTCTTATAGATATTGGCCTAGGCAAAGAATTTATGAAGAAGACCCCAAAAGCAATCTCAACCACAACAAAAATAAATAAATTGGACCTGATCAAACTAAAAGCTTCTGCATAGCCAAGGACACAATCAAAAGAGCAAACAGACAGCCCCCAGGATGAGAGAAAATATTCACATGCTATGCATCCGATAAAAGATCAAAACCCAGAATCTGGGGCAACACCTGTGGCTCAGTGAGTAGGTTGCCAGCCCCACATACTGAGGGTGGCGGGTTCAAACCCAGCCCCGGCTGAACTCCAACAACAACAACAAAATAGCCGGGCATTGTGGCGGGAGCCTGTAATCCCAACTGCTCAGGAGGCTGAGGCAAGAGAATTGCCAGGAGTTGGAGGTTGCTGTGAGCTGTGTGATGCCACGGCACTCTACTGAGGGTGATAAAGTGAGGCTCTGTCTCTACAAAAAAAATTAAAACAAAAAGCAAAAACCCAAGAATCCACAAAGAACTCAAGCAAATGAGCAAGAAACAAGCAAACAACCCCAGAAAAACTGGGCAAAAGACATGAATAGAAACTTTTCAAATGAAGACATACTAATGGCCCACAAACTCATGAAAAAATGCTCAACATCTCTAATCACTAGGGAAATACAAATCAAAACCACAATGAGATACCACCTAACTCCAATGAGAATGGCTTGTATTAAAAAGTCCCAAAACATCAGATGCTAGTTAGGACACAGAGAAAAGAACATTTATACCCTGTTCATGGGACTGCAAACTAGTACAACCTCTGTGGAAAACTGTATGGAGATATTTCAAAGAACTTAAAGTAGACCTACCATTTGATCCAGCAATCCCATTGCTGGGTTATACCCAAAGGTAAAAAGGTCATTCTATAAAAAGGATACCTGCACTTGAATGTTTATAGCAGCACAATTCACAGCAATCACAAAGATGTGGAAACAAGCCAAATGCCCACTGATACATGAGTGAATTAATAAAATGTGGAACTATGGGGTACTACTGAGCTGTAGAAAGGATATCTAGTATCTTTTTGGACAACCTGGGAATGATTATTCTAAGTGAAGTGTCACAAGAATAGAGAAAGAAACACATGCACTCAATACCAAATTGGACCTAGTCAGTCATCACTTAAGTGCACATATGGAAGTAAATCTCAATGAAAATCAAGCTGAGGGGAGGAGAGAGAAGAGGATGGGTAAAGTCACACCTGTTGGGTACAGTGCATATGATTTGGGTGAATGGCACACTTACATGTGTAACTTTGAATCTGTACAAAAATGAAGTATATAAACAAAACATCTGTACCTGTTAACATTCTGAAATCTTCATATCTTTTGTATTAACCTGGATGAAGTTGAAACACCTTCTTCTCAGTAAATTATCAAAACCTGTGGGATACTACAAAGGCAGTACTGAGAGGGAAATTTATAGCATTGGAAGTCTTCATCAAGAAAACAGAAAGAGAGGCCAGCAACTTAATGGATCATCTCAAGCAACTAGAAAAGGAAGAATATTCCAACCCCAAACCTGGCAGAAGAAAAGAAATAACCAAAATTAGGGCAGAATTAAATGAAATTGAAAACAAAAGAATTATTCAGAAGATCAATGAAATGAAAAGTTGGTTTTTTGAAAAGATTAATAAAATTGATAAATGCTTGGCCAACCTAACCACAAAGAGAAAAGTAAAGTCTCTAATATTGTCTATTAAAAACAATAAAGGAGAAATAACAACAGACAATTCAGAAATTTTTAAAAAATCCTCAATGATTACTACAAAAAACTCTATTTCCAGAAATTTGAAAATTGGAAGGAAATGGACCAATAGCTGGAAGCATGCCACCTTCCTAGAGTCAACCAGAAAGAATTAGCAATCTTGAATAGACTTTTATCAATCACTGAAATAGCATCAACAATATGAAATCTCTGAAAAAAGAAAAGTCCAGACCAGATGGCTTCACATCTGTTCTATCAAACCTTTCAAGAGGAACTAGTACCTATATTATACAACCTTTTCCAAAGCATAGAAAAAGAAGGAATACTTCCCAACACGTTCTGTGAAGCAAATATCATCCTGATACCCAAACCAGGAAAGGATCCAACAAAGAAAGAAAATTATAGACTAATATCATTAATGAATATTGATGCAAAAATATTCAATCAAATATTAGCAAACAGAATTCAACAAAACATTAAAAAAAATTATACACCATGATCAAGTTGGTTTCATTCCAGGGTTACAGGGTTGGTTCAACATATGCAAACCTATAAATATAATACATCACATCAATAAAATAAAAAACAAAGATCATATGATTCTCTCAATTGATGCAGAAAAAGCTTTTGATAATATCCAGCACCTTTCACAATCAGAACACTTACGAAAATAGGCATAGAAGGGACATTTCAAACTGATAGAGGCCATCTACAGCACACCCACAGCCAAGATCATATTGAATGGTGTAAAACTGAAAACATTTCCACTCAGATCAGAAGCTAGGCAAGGATGCCCACTGTCTCCACTGCTATTCAACATAGTAATGGAAGTCTTAGCCATTGCAATCAGGCAAGAGAAGGTGATCACGGTTATCCAAATAGGGTCAGAGGAGATCAAACTCTTACTCTTCGCTGATGATATGATCCTATATCTGGAAAATCCCAGGGATTCAACTTCAGAACTCTTAGAAGTAATCAAGGAATACAGCAGTGTCTCAGGATACAAAATCAATACTTACAAATCAGTAGCTTTTATATATGCCAACAATAGTCAAGCTGAAAATATAGTCAAGGACTCTATTCCTTTTACAATAGTGCCAAAGAAGATGAAATATCTGGGAATTTACCTAACAAAGATCTCTATAAAAAGAACTCTATAAAGAGAACTCTAATAAAGAACTCTATAAAGATCTCTATAAAGAGAACTATGAAACTCTAAGAAAAGAAATAGGTGAAGATGTTAACAAATGGAAAAACATGCCATGCTCATGGCTGGGAAGAATCAACATTGTTAAAATGTCCATACTACCCAAAGTAATCTACAGATTTAATGCAATCCCTATTAAAACACCATTGTCATACTTTAAAGAGCTAGAAAAAAATAGTGTTTCATTTTATTTGGAATCAGAACAAACCTTTAATAGCAAACGCATTACTCAGAAATAAAAACAAATCAGGAGGTATCATGTTACCAGACTTCAGGCTATACTGTAAATCTATAGTGATCAAAATAGCATGGTACTGGCGTGAAAACAAAGAGGTATATTTATGGAACATAATAGAGAACCAAGAGATGAACCCAGCTACTTATCGTCATTAGATCTTTGACAAGCCTATCAAAACTATTCAGTGGGCGAAAGACTCCCTATTTAACAAATGGGTGAACTGGCTGGTGACTTGTAGAAAACTGAAACTGGACCCCCACCTTTCACCATTAACAGAAATTGATTCTCACTGGATAAAATATTTAACCTTAAGACATGAAACTATAAAAATACTAGAAGAGAGTATAGGGAAAACATTTGAAGAAATCAGCCTAGGAGAATATTTTATGAGGAGGACCCCCTGGGCCAACTGAAGCAACACCAAAAATACATTACTAGGATCTGATCAAACTAAAAAGCTTATGCATAGCCTAGAGCACAGTAAATAAAGCAAACAGACAGTCTTCAGAATGGGAGAAGATTTTTGCAGGTTATGCTTCTGACAAAAGCTCTGATAATCATAAATCCACAGAAAACTCAAACTGATCAATAAGTGAAGAACAAATAACCCCATTTCTATGTGGGCAAGAAATTTGAATAGAAACTTCTCTGATTAAGACAGGTGCATGGCCTACACATGAAAAAATGCTCATCTTTAAACTTCAGAGTAATGCAAATCAAAACCACTTTGAGATATCATCTAACTCCAGTAAGATTAGTCCACATCACAAAATCCCCAAACTACAGATGTTGGCATGTATGCAGAAAGAACAGGACACTTATACATTGCTAGTGGAAATGCAAGCTAATATGACCTTTTGGGAAAGAAGTTTGGAGAATACTCCAAGAACTAAAAGTAGACCTACCATTTGATCCTGTGATCCTCTACTAGGTATATACCCAGATGATCAAAAATTATTTTACAACAAAGACATTTTCACTAGACTGTTTATTGCAGCCCAATTCATAATAGCCAAGACACGGAAACAGCCCAAGTGCCCATTGATCCGTGAATGGATTAACAAATTGTGGTATGTATACACCATGGAATACTATGCAACCATGAAAAAGATGGAGACTTCACATCTTTTATGTTTACCTGGATGGAGCTGGAGCATATTCTTCTTAGTAAAGTATCTCAAGAATGGGGAAAAAAGTATCCATTGTACTCAGTACTACTATGAAATCAATATATAATCACCTAACATTCATATGAAGGGTAAAACATAACTATAGTCCAGTGAGTAGAAGTGAAAAGGGGACAGAGGGGAGGAGAGTGGGGAGGTGTAGAAGGGTATTTGGGGGACCTCACCTAATGTGCATGATGCAACAGTTTATTTCAAATCTATTAAGAAAAGAGCATAATTGTGATGGATGTGTTACTTAGTTCAATGTAAGCATTTCACATTGCATATCAAATCAGTACACTGAACCCCATAAATGCATTAATGTACATAGTTATGATTTAATTAAAACATTTTTAAAAAGAATGGAAAAGCAAATGTCCGATATACTCAATACTACTATGAAGCCAGTAGACGATCTAATTCATGCCCACAAAGAAGAAAAACTCATTTCAATTCAAGTTGGATGGAGAAGGAACAAGGATGGAGAATTTGGAGTGCTCCAACTGAATGGGCACAATGTAGGGGTGTATGGAACACCTTTTGGGTGCAGGACATAGCTACAAGAGGGACTCTACCTAACAAATTTAAATATTGTGATTTGGTTATTTGTATCCTCACGTTAACCTGAAATAAAAAATAAAATAAAAATAAATTGATCCTGCAATTCCTCTACTAGGCATATATCCCAAAGACCAAAAATCACTTTGCAGCATAGATACTTGCACCAGATTGTTCATTGAAGCTTAATTCATAATTGCCAAGTCCTGGAAGAAGACCAAGTGCCCATTGACCCATAAATGGATTAATAAAATTGTGGTATATGTATACCATGGAACACTATGCAGCATTAAAAAAGATGGAGACCTTACATGTTTTATGTTTACATGGATGGAGCTGGAACATATTCTTCTTTGTAAAGTATCTCAAGAATGGAAGAAAAAGTATCCAATGTACTTAGTACTTTTATGAAACCAATTTATAATTACACTTTCTTTTGAAAGATAGATCACAGCTATAGCCCAGGATGAAGGAGAGAGTTGGAGGGGGAAGGGAGAGGGGAGGTTGGATGGAGGGTAAATGGTGGGAGCACACCTATGGAGCATATTGCAAGGGTGCAAGTCAAATCTATCAAGTATAGAACATAAATGTCTTAACACAATAATTAAGTAAATGAGGTGAAAGCTATATTAATTAGTGTGATGTAAGCACTCCAAATTGTATAAAAATCAACACATTGTACCCCACAAATGCATAAATGTATTCATGATCTATGTGTATATATGACTTAATACAAGGAAAAATAAATAAATAAAATACTTATCACAACTAAATCTGGCATGGATGGACAAGTTGTGCTTGTGCAGGAGGAAGTCTTTGTATTAATGTTCAAAGACCCAGGGTTGAAGTGGACTGATATCTCACATGGCTCAACTACAGAGAGCAGAGAGACACAGGACATAAATGGGGTAAAATGTTAATAATAGACAAATATAAGTAATGTTAGGTGAGTACTCATTTAATTGTTCTGGACAATCTTCAGGATAGAAATTATTCAAAATAAAAATTTGTGAAATGAAAGAAAAAAATGCTATTTCCTATTTTAAATAAAGGGGGGAATACCTAGCACTCATCAAGTTACGGTTGTGTGTCCCCTGCCCTGTTAGGCACCTAATGTGCATTACATATAATCACATGAGCCAGACAGGTCTTTATTGGTAATAAAAATCCAATTAAATCACTGAAGTAGACATTTATTAGCCCATGCATTTGAGCAATCCATGAGCGATAGGCTTCAGGTCAGGCTTGATCCAGGACCTAAAATATGTAACCTGTTTTCTCTATTTCTCAGCTATGCTTCTTGTGGTTTGGTTTCATTTTCAGACATATTCTCCCCCTGGGGCACTAGGTGGCTGCCAGGGCCAGTCAGGTAAAAGGCAAGTTCCCGAGAGGGAAGGGGGAGAAGGTGCTGGGAAGACCACCCCAGATGGCTCCCACTTTAGCATGTAATCCATGAGACAGTCTTACCCCCTTCTACTTATCAGGGGTTCACGGGGGTTACGTGATGCTTCCGAGATTTCATGACCAGGAAAAGACAGCTGGTATGTGAACCCCAGGTCTGCCTGCCCCCACAGCCTAAGATTGCCTCTTTCTTATACAATCACGTTTTTTTTTTTCTGTGAGACAGAGTCTTACTCTGTCGTTCTGGGTAGTGCCATGGCATCATAGCTCACAGTAACCTCAAACTCCTGTACTCAAGTGATCCTCTTTCCTCAGCCTCCTGACTAGCTGGGGCCTCGGGCACCTGCCACAATGCCCAGCTATTTTCTTCTTTTGTTAGCAGAGACAGGGTCTTGCTCTTAGTCAGAGTTCTTGCTGGTCTTGAGCTCCTGAACTCAAGTGATCCACCTGCCTCGGCTTCCCAGAGTGCTAGGATTACGGGCGGGAGCCACTGTGCCTGGCTGCAATCATTTTTCTTATCACAGAAAGTGTGAACAAACAGCAGGAAAAAGAACACCAGACCTGCACTCTGACACCATCATTTTTGTATGTTCTCTTCCAATCTTTCTTCATATCCAAAGGATTATTTGCTTTCCTTCTTTCTTTCTTTTCCTTATTTATTTTATTTTTTTATTAAGTCACATACACATAGATCATGAATACATTCATGCATTTGTGGGGTACAATGTGTTGGGTTTTTGTACAATATGGAGTGCTTACATCCAACTAATTAATATAACTTTCGCCTCGTTTACTTGATTATTGTGTTAAGACATTTTTTTTAATAATTTTATTGAATCATAATTATGTACATTGGTGCAATCACAAGGCACGATTCATATACATTCAGAAATATTTTGATCGTACTGTTACAGATATCCTTCATGGCATTTCCTTGATCACTATATAAAGACATTA
>CAUYON010073802.1:0-31710 GCA_963573935.1 Arctocebus calabarensis | reverse complement strand
ATAGTGATCAAGAAAATGCCATGAAGGCTATCTGTAACAGTACGATCAAAACATTTCTGAATGTATATGAATCGTGCCCTATGATTGCACCAATGTACAGAATTATGATTCAATAAAATTATTAAAAAAAAAAAAAAAGCTTAGGTCTTATATCCTAATACTTAGCAGCGTAGATAGTGAAGTCTCATGAACTCAGAAAATAAATGCCTATGGGAGTTTGTCTAAGATATGATCACAAGAAACCACATACTGGTGTCCCAAATGTGGAATAGAAACAATAGAAGGACTACTATGTCCTAAGCAGGCAGTGAACAACAGCTGTCTGCTGGGTTCTGAGTCACCAAATAGGGGTAGTAGTAAGAGAACAGCGGCAACGTATAAGAGCTAATAGGTAAGAACCAGATGGCTCTACCTTTTGCTCTCCCCAGTACCCTGGTATCATGTAAAACCTTACTTGAAAGAGTGTCAATTACTCAGACTGATTGGTGGGTGGGTGTAGACATTAAAAAAGACAACAATATTTTTATTTGGGATAAGAGGGAAGTAAAGAATATAGCAGGGGATTCAGGTACATTTTAAGCATTTTCAGGAGAACTAGTGGGGCTGGGAAAGATATTATACTAGGATCTCAGGATTCTTCTGGGAAAGAATTATAGTAGAACCTCTGTAAGTTGACCACTCAAGGGACTGTAACGAACTGGTCAACATAAGGAATGAGGTCTACTGTACTGATACATATATATGGTACATATCTTGTCTATGAAAATTAGGTCAGCTTAAAGACGTGGTCAATGTAGGAGGTGGTCAACTATGGAGGTTCTACTGCATATGAGAAGTATCAAGCTGAACACATTTGATTCAATGGAAATACAGAGGGAGCAGATAAGTACAGCACGATATATACAGATTGAATTTTAGTCCAGGCCTCAGAGACTTAAGTCTGAATCCTTTAACAAGGGGCCTGCAGTAAACAGACTAAATCTTCATTAAGATGTTGAAAGCCAAAGAATCAGCAGCAATGTTGCTAACAGCATTAGCAATAATATGATATGTTACTTTCATACAAGATCATCACTCTAAGTGTAGGTATCTGCATCATTTTTGCAAAGAAGGACTCAGCATCTGTAATGTTGCTTTGGTCCATCAAAGAGTTTAAACATTGGTTTTCTATGTGAGAGATAAGCATCCTGAAGCCATCAGTAGAAAACAGCAACAAAAGGCATATGTACGAGATGAAGACAGAGACTAGTTGAAATCCTAAAGAAGGAGATTGTTGCAAGGGCTACAAGCTAGGCTAAATTAGTTAAGAAGCTCACATTAAGATCGTATTTTGAACTAGACATGGTGGTGTATGCCTATATTCCCAGTGACTTGGGGGGCTGAAGAAAAAGATCACTTGAACCCAGGAGTTCAAGACTGGCTTGAGCAACATAGTGAGGCCCCATCTCAGGAAAAAACAAAAAAGTTCCTATTTGGCTGATCTCAGTGCATTTCAACTACATTTCACCATTCTAGTTAAGGCAAGCAAAAACTGGGGGGCAAGGATGACAAAACGGCTTCTCACTAAATACAAGGAAGGGGATCAAGAAAGAATGTACTCTGTAGCAACAGGAAGAGCAAGGAGTAGGTAGTTAGAAGTTAGACATAGCAAAACTTTGCTCTAAATTTCACTGCAGAATTCTTTCAGACTTATGGATGGGATTTATTGTGTATCTAGCTCCCCAAAATCTCACCTCATCCTACTCCACTGTTCATGGCAAGACCATGTGGATATATATATATACACACACAGACACACATAAATATATACATATAGTTTTCTTTTGGGGGGATAATCATCAGTATCTTAATTCTGTACATTGGCCTTTTTAACAGGAACATAGAGAAAAGTAGCAAAGAAAATCAATCAATAATTATCAATAGGGGCTCAGCGCCTATAGCTCAGTGGCTAGGGCACCAGCTACATACACTGGAGCTGGCAGGTTGGTACCCAGCCAGGGCCTGCCAAACAGCAATGACAAATACAACAAAAAAAATAGCAGGGTGTTGTGGCCGGTGCCTGTAGTCCCAGCTACTAGGGAGGCTGAGGCAAAAGAATTGCTGAAGAGTTAGAGGTTGCTGTGAGCTGTGACGCCCCGGAACTCTACTCAGGGTGACAGCTGGAAATGCTGTCTAAAAAAAAAGATTATCAATAGGGCCAAGTGCAGTTGCTCACATCTGTGATCCTAGCACTCTGGGAGGTGAGGCAAGAGGATTGCTAGAGGTCAGAAGTTCAAGACCAGCTTGAGCAAGAGCAAGACCCCATTTCTATGAAAAAATAAAAATAATCATCAAAGGTATCAGATATGGCGAGGAATACTGGGAAATGAAGAGCAGAGTAATGAAGGATTTGACTAAGGGGGCTGTTAGCACTCCCATGAGGAATGAAGAGACCAAGAAAACCATATGCTTTTGTAACATTACAATTTTGTCGCTTATTAAGTGTAAATGTAGAAAATAGTGAAGGAGTCTATTTTCAGAAGGAGAGTCTGTGGACAAACATCAACTTTCCTCATTGTTTAAGTGGGTAGTATCTTCAATTCCGCAAGCTTAAAGTTTAGCAGAAATAATGTTATTGAGACATCAGAAACCTGCCAACACCACCAACCTGACTGGTAAAAGAGTTTTCCAATTAAAAGACCTTCACTCCCAGGCGCTGTTTTCATTGACATTTTTACTGCATCGGCTGATGACACATAGATATGGAATATTTCTTTTCAAATTAAAAATAGGGACAGATGGTTTATCGAAATTTCCTTTTCTGATTTGTTAATGAACATTCTTACCAATGAATAAGAATTAAAACACATTTGGTCAGATCATTACATTTTTTAAATCAAATAGTAAAAAATCAGAACTACTTTGGAAAGACCTACTTTTTTTACTTATTTCTACCATTAATATGTTGATAATTATTTTAGCTGTATTTCAACTAGCCCCCTAGAATTTCTCAAGCCTTTGCCCTTCCATGCTATACTATTACCTGCCAATTCCTTATTCATCTCTATATGGATGCCCTTCGGCAGCTGTTCAAAATCGTTTTATTTTTCATAGGCTCTCAATCCTCAAAGGAAGGAAACAGAACCATTTCAAAAAAAGTATGATTCATGCAAACTTCCTTGAAGTCAGGTTTCAAGCTGCATATTAAAATAGGAAAGCAACCTACCCCCTTTAACCAATATAGAGGTATATGCTAGTAAAATTACTGGACTTTTTGAGAGGAAAAAGTTTAGTGAAAGGATCAAATTAATTTATAAAAGACAGAAAAGCAGATTGTTGTCAGACTTTGACTGTAAATCTTCATGTCAGAAGGAAATGGAACAGCATATTTAACATGCTCAGGGAAAGAAAGTGTGAGCCAAAGACTTTTTACTCAGCCTGATATGCAAGTAAGAGGGCCACAGACAAATTTATTGACATGTAAGCACTCAAGAGATATTATTCCCACAAGTCTTTCCTTATTTTGGAGAATAAACTTCTAATTACCAAAACATCAAGAGAAACATAAGCAACCTAAAAAATTGATGGTGTTGATCATTAATGGCAGCTAATCACAGGGAAGACACTAGCTCAAATGTCTTTCAGATGCCATTAAGGGCAGCTAATGTCACAGGAGAGACGTAACTCAAACATCATGTATCTCCAAATAGTAACACACTACCGCTTATGAAGCCTAAAGAAAAAAAAAAAAAATTGAGGGCGGCGCCTGTGGCTCAGAAGAGGAGGGTGCCAGCCCCATATGCTGGAGGTGGCGGGTTCAAACCCAGCCCCGGCCAAAAAACTGCAAAAAAAAAAAAACCAATTTGATCCAGCTTGTGGAACTAATCACCAATTTTCAAAATGTGCAGGACAAAGCAATATCTTCAACCACAACAAGCGATGCTCTCAAGGAAAATCAAGACTGTAAGAAAGGTTTAGAGAACAAAAAGCAACCTTTCTTCAACAAATAAACTACATGGGAAAAAATGAAAACTTAAGAAAATCTCCAGAGAAAAAGAGACTTCTGGAGAGATGAAACACAACTAAACTAATGATTAAGCATGAACACATAGGGGATAAAATGACAAGGAAAATAAAAGTGATTACCATGAAGGTCAGGAGCGTGATTACTTTTGAAAAGAAGAAAGGGGTTGTAAAGGGCTGGGTGCAGTGGCTCACACCTATAATCCTAGCACTCTGGAGTGCTGAAGTGGGTGGATTGCCTGAGCTCACATGTTCAAGACCAGCATAAGCTAGAGTGACAACCTGTCTCTAAAAAAATAGCCGGGGTTCTGGCAGGTGCCTGTAGTCCCAGCTACTTGGGAGGCTGAGGCAGGAGAATGGCTTGAGCCCAAGTGTTTGAGGTTGCTGTAAGCCATGATGCCATAGCACTCTACTGAGGGCGACAAAGTGAGACTCTGTCTCGAACCCCCCCCCAAAAAAAGAGGGGGGTTGTAATTAGGATTGTACTGATGGTAAAGTTCTACTTTTTTAAACCTAGCCTTGGTTAACAGGATGTTTGTTTTGTTTTATAGAGTTTCCTGTATCTGTTAAATTTTATAATAAAACATTTTCAAAATGCTATGTGTTGTTTCATGTTGGTTACCTTTTCATTTTATAATTGCGACACATTAATAACCCATTCAAATATATCATTCTATAGCAGGAACTAGTAGAGCAGGTCTACAATGGTCTAGTTGATTAGGAAACCTCACGTCGCTTTACTTTCCTTTTGTCTACTAGAAGTCTCATCACTTCCATCATTTCTTCTGAGAGATGCATCATTAAGCAATTTCATTGTTGTGCAAACATCATAGAGTCCACTTACACAATCCTAGATGGGAGAGTGTACTACATATGTAGGCTACAAATCTGCGCAGCATTTTACCGTACTGAGTACTTGTAGCTATTTTTTTTATAATAACAGTTTTATTGATATATAATTCACATGACATATAAGTCATCTATTCAAAATATACAGTTCAGTGATTTTTAGTACATTCATTGAGTTGTGCAACCATAACGGTAAATACTGTAATTTTATTTATTTTTATTTTATTTCATTATTATTATTATTTTGAGACAGAGTCTCACTTTGTCTCCCTCAGTGGAGAGCTATGGTATCATAGCTCACAGCAACCTCAAACTCTTGGGCTCAGGACATTCTCTTGCCTCAGCTTCCCTAGTAGCTGGGACTACAGGTGCCCACCACAATGCCTGGCTATTTTTTTAGAGACAGGGTCTCACTCTTGCTCAGGCTGGTCTCGAACCCATGAGCTCAGGCAGACCACCCACCTCAGCTTCCCAGAGTGCTAGGATTATAGGCGTCAGCCACCGGCACCCAGACAGTACTGTACTTCTATACAACTGGCCGTGAAGTAGATTTTTTATGCCAACATCACCATAAACACGAGTAATACATTGTGCTATGACATTATCATGGCTACAAGTCATTAGATCATATGAAATTTTCAGTTACATTGTAATATTTTGGGATCACTGTTATATATTCAATTAATCATTGACCAAAATGTTGTTTCACAGCACCTGACTGTATAGGTGCAATTTCCTCTTTCCTTTTATAAAGTAAACAACAGAAAACTGTTTAAGAAAACCGTGTGCAGAAAACCTTATGCTAATACATCTGGTTAACACCATTGCCTACAAGATCCCAAAGCCAACAAAAGCCCTACTTAAAAAACACCTATTATCTTGCTAAAGTTTAAGTTTCCAACTTTATATAATAGTTATACTGCCAGTTATCACCAGTGCCTATTGGAGACAAAAGCCAACAAAATCAACAATTCTGCCCAGAAATTCCATAGCGTCTTACTAAACTTGAAGTTTGCAGTGTTATAACTGTACTTTAAAGTTCTACCCACATATGCAATGGAACGAGAATTGACATGGAAGAAAGATTTGAGCCCGCCCCTTAATCAAATCACTGAAAACTTTAAGCCTATTGCCTCAGAGGATGAGAGTGATATCAAAACTTAATCTCTTAAGTATTTAACACATTGATTTAGAGTAGCGCTATCTTTCTGTGGCATTAGAAGATAAAACTTAGGTGCTCTTAACAATGAATTAACCATAACTAAATAATTTTCTAAGAGTAACAAGGTTAAGATACATTAGCACTTTAAGAAAAACTTTTAAATATAAGTTTTAGCTTAACATATGATCACTGATATTCCAAGGAGCTGCTATTCCTGAGGTTGTTTTTTCCCTAGCATAATTCTGTACATACAATGAGATACTTTTTTCTAAAGAGGTGTAAAAGCATTGACTGGCTATATAATGAAATGCTCAACCAAGAAGTGTATTTTTAAAAAAAGAAAGACAAAAATATGTTAAACCAGAATTCCATTTTAGATTAGATTTCAGGGCCCAAGTTTTT
Source organism: Arctocebus calabarensis (assembly GCA_963573935.1). NCBI lineage: Eukaryota > Metazoa > Chordata > Mammalia > Primates > Lorisidae > Arctocebus > Arctocebus calabarensis. The sequence goes on along the minus strand of CAUYON010073802.1, from coordinate 25,295 downwards.
TACCCTAACCTTAAAAAGGCACATCTGGAAAATAATAATATATATACTGAAAATATAATCATCATATCATTTCTAGGAAAATGTTGAATGAAAAAATCCTCCTTAATAAGAAAAAGAATCTGAGTTGAATATACTTTACTAAGAGTTATTTAGCATTCTTAGTGTTCCCAACTCCCCCTCCTACCATGATGAGAAAACTCAGAGCAACATTTTTCCATGACTGAGCCCACTCTGAATTCTCCAGTGTGTTGCAGCTGCCGCCTCATAGGAGCATACTCCTTAGAACGATGAAGCACAATTCCTAATTCCCTCTAACTTCTCACTAAGTTCATTGGAGTAAATTCAGCTCATCCATCTGTGTCTTGCCCATCTGGAGAAAGGCTTTAGATTTGAATTCAGCTTCCAATCCTTCTGTTGGTGTTTTCAACTAGAGTAGGGGCTAGGGTATTCCAGAGGTCACTGACAATTTCACAAAGCCAGAAGTCCAGATTTCAATTTCTTAGCCTTTGTGTTGCTAACCAGGCTGATTCTGGTTGCCTGGTCCCTATCTTGCATGCACTTCTATTCACTTCTAAATGTGCTCAATGATTCCTGACTACCTGGAATTTCTTGCCCTCTTCTAACTGCCCATGTTGCTTGACACTGTAAACTGGTCATCCACAATCTGGATCCTCTGACTATACAGTTGATGGCTTTCCTTTTCACAACCAAGTCAGATTTGGTCTCCATTCTAGTTAGAATTTCCTATCCACTGACACAGGTCTTATCCACTCCCTACTATAGATGGAGTTTCCTGTCCACCTTAGCTGTCCTTTTCTTTCCCCGGATAACAGGTTGTTGCCACTATTCTAGAGTTCTCTACCCACTCTGACAGAAGACTTCTACCACTCTGTCTCCTATAGCTTGCCTTCACCCCGCTCCAGAATTTTTTTTATACTAGCGGATTCTATCATAATTCTTTCTGATTTTCATCACCCGATTGCACTTTGAGACAAAAACCAATGCCAGTCACACCCACGTAGTCTTTTCAATAAACCTGTGGTATATAATGCAGCTTATCTGGCCATGTATTTGGTGTTGGAATTTGTCCCCCCTTTCTTCAGATAAGCATTTGCTTACATAGATCAGAGAACAGAAATAACTAGTCTAAGAAACAAACATTGCTGTAATTAATTCAAGATAAGGCTTTGTCCCCTCTTCCTTCAAATCAGCATTTACTTATATTGATCAGACCCCATAACCAACTTGTTCAGGAGCTTATCTTATTGGAATTAAATTTGGGGTTGACATTTGTCCTGCTCTCTTCAGACAAGCATTTACTCCAATAACTAGTCTAGAAACAAACACCACTTCATGCAATTTTGAGAGTGTTTCTTTTCTCTCTCCTTCTTCAGAGCAGGGATTACCTATGTGGGTTAGATCTCTGGATAATTCAACCAGAATCCAAAATCACTATGATTAATTTTGCTGAGTTTCCCCTTATTCCTGCTAATAGGCATTTACTTCTGTAGTCAGACAGCACAGACAACTAGTAGAGAAACAAACTTTATTGGATATAATTTTGGCAATGACTTTTTAATCATTTCCTCCTTCAGATAAACATTTAAATATATTAGCCATACTCTACAGCTGTCTAGCCCAGGATTTGACATCACTGTAATTAATTTCACGTTGACCTACAGCTCATGCTGTTTTTTGTCAGTTTCATTGCCCACCCTCAACCACAAGCCTCCCCTTTTCTAGTCTAATTTTCATTCTTTCCCTTGAACATACCATTTCTCTTCTTTTCCCATAAGAATAAAAGATTACTCAATTTGTTACCTATAAATTACTTGACTATCCCAGTTTAAAGAATTCTGAGGTATACACATTTTAACCTTGAGACTGGATGCACAAAGTCCATACTTAAAAACTGTAAAGAGAAGAAGAAGCAGGAGGAGAGCAAGATAGTACAAAGAAGCTGGTCCCTTAATGTGGCTTACAATCAGAAAAAGCTCAAGGGTGCCAGCTTTGATATAGGAGAGAAAGAAAATCCACAGAATACGAACACTTCATCTACTATCTATTTAGTACCTTGAAACTCATGATCATATATGATAATAAGTCTCCCCATGTTTTAATCTACGCATTGTGCTGCTATAATACCTAATACTGGGTAATTTTAAAGATCAACAATCTATTTTCTAACAGTCCTGGAGAGTGAGAAGTCCAAAATCAAGGCACTGGCAGGTTTGATTTTCTGGTAAGGGCTGCCCTCTCTTTCCAAGATGGTGTCTTGTTGCTGTGTCTGTCAAAGGAGAGGAACGCTATGTTCTCACATGGCTGAAGGCAAAAGGGCAAGAGATCCAAACACTGTCTCTTTTATAAGGGGCTAATCCCATTCATAAGGATGGGAGCCCTCATTGCTTAATCATCTCTTAAAGGCCTCACCTTTCAATACCACATTGGCCATTATGTTTCAAAACCTGAATTTTGGAATGAATACATTCAAACCATAGCACTCTCTATCCAGAAATGTCCTTGGCTAGGGTCTACTTTTTATCAATAGCTCTTTTCCAGAAAGTTCTGCCCTATCCCTCCACCCTCAGAGAAGCACCCAGAGGAGGGGGCTTAATTCAGTTATCTTTCAGCCAAACACATCTGATGGCCTACCACCATTTGCTTCTTCTAGAATGTCTGTCTTCGTATCTCTGACTGCAGAAATTTCTAGAAAAGAGAGTTCTACTCAGTTCTCCTTCAAGCATTTTCTGAGTACACCTCTGATTTTTTTTAGACCATTCCTTACAACTACTCTTCTTTAAGCTTTTTCTAGTCCCATAGCCCAAGTGGTCTGGCCTTCCCTTCAGACTTCTGAGCCCACTCGGTACCCCGAGAAGAGCTGATTCAGTGGATGTAGCAATGGCAAGAGAGGACTGGGTTTGGGACAAGGGGTCTTATGGGTACTGTCCACGAGGTGGCCCTCCCCTCAGGACACACTGTGGCTGGATATGCATGTTCTGGGGAGTGGCCCATGGTCATGGCTCCTCAGGGGAGCTGCTGAGAAGAGACATGCCTGAGGCTTGAGCTCTAGTTGCTCTTTATTCCAGTTTCCCTCACATCTCCATTGGACTAGCTCAAGACCTCTGCCCACTCATCCAGACCATATAATATCTTCCCAAAATGGTACCCTTATGAAATGTATGCATAATGATGACTTGCTTTACTGTCTTCTAACAAAATAGTTACATCACCAGTATATGCAGTGATGTTATTTTCATTAACCAAAAAAAATGGGACTAATGTTTTCTGACTTAGGGACTTACAGCCAGAGATTTTAGAGTTGAGGCTACTTTTGGGGAATCCAGGGCTTTTTGTTTCTAGTAAGTAGGTCTAATCCAGATTTGGGAGGATGCTAAACTCCACTTCACCAAAATGAACATAATTCAGTCACTTGGACATTATTAGGTGCCCAAGTGATCAATGCTGTGCACAGTCAGAGCTGATCTTTCATATTCCCTTTCCTTGACAGATGATTCCACCTCTAAAATGTTATAAGAGGCACAGAATTTTCCTTAAATGTGAGTACATGTAACAGCTAGACAAGCAGGGATTCTTGTGACTAAATACTCCATCAAAATGTTAACAGTGATTATTTATAAGACATACAAGTTTGTTTATAGACACCAACTATAGACACTAAGTTTGTTTATAGACAACCACTACATATTACAAATATTTCCAAAGACTGTCTTGTAGGAGCATACTCATGGGTGACAATAGCAAGGAATTGGTAATCAAGAAACCCAGGCACTACCATTCACTATATGTGTCACCTGAAATCAATGTAAGATGCCTGAAGCAGGTTATCTAAAAATCTTTGCCAATTCCACAAATTATCAGACCCGGACCGTTGCAATTTTCAGAATCCTACAGAAAGGAGAATAGCAACAATTGGGTGCAAAAAATTCTTTTGATGCTATCCACTCTCTTCAGGTCTAGATTTATCTGAAAATATACCAAAGGTGTCTCAAAGGAGGAGAAACTTCCTTCAGAATAAGAAAGGTGTTGTGGTCTACACTGTTATATTTACTCAAATTCAAATGTATGCTTTACTCACTGATGATGAGGTTCAAACATTTTTTTTTCTTTTATCCAGAACTAAACATATACTATTAAACGTTTAATAACTGGCTCTCCAGGGGAAAAACAGGTCTTTATTTTGTAGCATTTACATATTTCCATGGTATAAAAATCTCCCATCATGGCTGATTTTATGCCACCTATATTAGTCTGTTTTTTGCTGCTATAACAGAATACCACAGACTGGGTAATTGATGAACAATGGAAGTTTATTTGGCACACAGTTCTGGAGGCTGCGAAGTCCAAGACTGAGGGGCTGCAACCGGTTAGGACCTTCTCACAGTGTTATCCCATGGCAGAAGGATGGAAAGTACAAGAGCACATGTGTGAGTCAGAAAAAGTGCTGAATTCATCCTTATTCAAGAACTTGCTATTATGGTAACAGTATCAATCCATTCATGAGGACACAGCTCTCGTGAACTTATCACCTCTTAACAATTCCATCTCTCAACACTGCTGCACAGGAGAGTAAATTTCCAACATGTGAACTTTGGGGGAGGCATATTCAAACCATACTACCACGAAAGGGATGCCACTGAATACAGAGATGGGAAGAGAGGCACAGGATTAGCTCTCACAAGATGATGTGAGCCAGCCAGATCTCAACCCAGAAATGTGATTGAGAAGAAAAAGTTAGAGATACAGAGAAGCTTCCAATTATGAAGGGCTATCGTAAAAAGGAACATTGTCTCATGTTCTGTTTCAATGGTATGCAAAACAAGTGAAATAATCTGTTTCAAAAAGATGAGCAATTGGTACAGAACATAGAAATTAGAACCAGTCAATTTGGATCGAATACTCGTTTTGTTATTACTAACTTGGGCAAGTCACTTAACCTTTTGGAGCTTTAGAAACCTCATCTAGAATAACTTATTATGATAGCACTTGCAGAGTTCTTTTTTTTTGAGACAGCATCTCACTATGTCGCCCTTGGTAGAGTGCCATGGCGTCACAGCTCACAGCAACCTCTAACTCTCAGGCTTAGGCGATTCTCTTGCCTCAGCCTCCAAAGTAGCTGGGACTACAGGCACCAGCCACAACGCCTGGCTATTTTTTTGTAGTAGTTGTCCCTGTTGTTTAGCAGGCCTGGGCCAGATTCAAACCAGCCACCCCAGTGTATGTGGCCAGTGCTCTAACTGCTGAGCTACAGGCACCAAGCCCACTTGCAGAGTTCTAAAGAACAAAGTCTGGCATAGTCAATGAAATGTTAGCTCTTATCATCATCACTATCATCAACCTCATCATCTTCAGAATTGATATAACAACCAGCCAACCAGTCTACTGTCCTCAGAACTTTTGAAAAGTGAAATACTATGTGTAATTTGTAATCTCTAGAAAGCTTTAAAAAGAAGAGAGACTCTCATTGCACATGAAGAAGTCCATTATAGTCAGAGCCACAATCACAGGGGAGTTTGTTAGACTTTTGAGATCGCCTGATCCAAACCCCTCATCAAAGATGTGAAAATCATTGCTGAAAGTTTAAGTAATGTAACTAAGAAGTTAGCCACAGAATAAGGACTAGTATCATTTGACTCACGGTATTCTTTCTACCAAGGGCATAACAATATTGGATTCTACACTGACTTGCACATCCTGCTGTCACAGAGGGATACAAATGGCACTAAGTTCTTAACTAGCATCTTGAGCTTAGAAATTACCGAAGTTTGGACGCAGCTTATATGCTTAATTCAGTGTCAGGGTTTGGGATTCATGCTCATAATAATTTTCTCATAAGATAGAGAAACTGAGGGATCCAAGGTAAATTCTGCTTTTAATTATTCTAGGGTCACTTTTGCTAGGTTTTTTTTTTTTTTACTTTTTTTTTTTTTTGAGACAGAGTCTCATTTTGTTTCTCCCAGTAGAGTGCAGTGGCATCATAGCTCACAGCAACCTCAAACACTTGGGCTCAAGCCATTCTTTTGCCTTAGCCTCCAAGTACTGGGACTGCAGGTGCCCACCACAATGCCCGGCTATTTTTAGAGACAGGGTCTCACTCTGGCTCAGGCTAGTCTCAACCTGTGTGCTCAGGCAGAGTGCTAGGATTACAGGCATGAGCCACTGCACCTGGTCTGCCAGGTTTTTTTTAAAGGCAACAGAAAAGGCCCCAGTCCATTGGGGTCCAAAGTGTAATGTTGTCTAAAAGGTCCCATCGCTTCCCTGGACTTCTGTTTCATCATCTGTAAAGATACATGGTTTAACTACATTATTTTGTTTACATTTTAGAAGGCATTTATAGAGTGCCTATCTATTATGCTTTAAATATGTGAGACTCCAGAGATGCCAGAAGGAGCAGACAAGTCCCTATCCCTGTTCAGTGAAAGAGTCTACTGAAGGAAACGGGTATATAAAGTATATCACAAGTATAACTCTACTGCCATTCCCACAATAATAGGAATATGTAAACAGTGTCACAGAGGAGGAAATGTCCCTTGGGAATGAGGAAGATCTCAAAAAGTAGGGGCTGTTGAAACTAGGTCTTAAAGGGTGCATAGGAGTTTAAAAGGTGAAGAATTTGAGATAGAGCATTTCAGGCAGAAGAAAAAGCATTCACGAAAGTAGAGAAGCACAGAAGTGTCTAGTAGACATGAGTAACATTAAGAAATTTTGGAATGACCAGAACTGAGTGTCTAGTAATAGCAGCAGTTAACATTTATTTTTTACTTAAAATTAATATGAGGTTTAGTTAAAACTTCATATTTTTATTGTTGTTGCACTTGCCACAGAAGTCTTCTTCATAAAATCTTTCCCCACGCCAATATCTTCAAGTGTTTTCCCCACACTTTCTTTGAAGATTTTCATTGTTTCATGCCTTAGATTTAAACCTTTTATCCATCTTGAATCAATTTTCGTAAGTGGTAAGAGACACAGGTCCAGTTTCAGTCTTTTACATGTGGTTATCCAGTTCTCCCAGCACCATTTATTAAATAGAGATTCTTTTCCCCAGTGTAGGTTCTTGTTTGGTTTATCAAAGATCCGGTGGCTATAAGAGTTTAGTTTCATCTCATGGTTTTATATTCTGTTCCAGATGTCTATGTCTCTGTTTTTGTGCCAAAACCATGCTGTTTTGATCACTACGGCCTTGTAGTATAGCCGAAAACCTGGTAGAAAAGCTTCTGTACAGCTAAGGACACAACAACCAAAGCAAACACACAACCTTCAGAATGGGAAAAGATATCTGCATATTATGAATTGGACAAAAACTTGATAACTAGGATCTATAGAGAACTCAAACTAATCAACAAAAAAAGATCCAACAATCTCATATATCACTGGGCAAGAGAGATGAATAGAACTGTCTCAAAAGAAGATAGATGAATGGCTAACAAACATTTGAAAAAATGCTCATTGTCCCTAATAATCACAGAAATGCAAATTAACACTACCCTGAGATATCACCTAACCCCATTGAGAATAACCCACGTCACAAAGTCTTAAAGCTGCAGATGCTGGCATGGATGGGGAGGTAAGGGAACACTTTTACACTGCTGGCAGGACTGTAAACTAATACAACCTTTTTGGAAGGAAGTATGGAGAATTCTCAAAGAACTCAAATTAGACCTCCCATTTAATCCTGCAATCCCACTACTGGGCATCTACCCAGGAGAAAAAAAAAATCCTAAAAAATAAAAAAAAAAAAGAAAAAAGAAAAAAAATCCTTTTATCATAAGGACATTTGCAAAAGGCTGTTTATCACAGCTCAATTTACAGTCATCAAAATGTGGAAACAGCCTAAACGCCCACCAACCCAGGAATGGATTAACAAGTTGTAGTATATGTATATCATGGAATACCATTCAGCCACTAAAAAAGATGGAGACTTTGTATCTTTTGTATTAACCCAGATGAAGGTGGAACACATTCTTCTTAAAAAAAAGTGACAAGAATACAGAAGTAAGAATCCAATGTACTCTGTTCTAATATGAAGGCAGTAGATGAGCTAATACAAAGGGTGGGGGTAGGGAGATGAATAAGTGGGGAGAGGTGTGAGGATGGAAGGAAATGGGGGGTCATGGTGTATGGCACACCTTTTGGGGTGGGACACAATTATAAGAGGGACTTTATCAAATGCAATCAGTGTAACCTAATTCTTTGTATCATCAATGAGTCCCAAACAATAAAAAATAATAAATAAATTTAAAAAGGATTAACATGAGGGACAAAAGATTAGGTTATGATGTTTGCATTTTTCAGGTAAGGTCCTTGTTGTAGTTGTGCCCCATACCCTGGAAGTGTGTCATATACTCCTACATTGTAAGTTGACATTTATTGATCACTTCATATGAACCAGGAGCTGTTTTGTAATCAATATAAAAAATGTTAATGAGATATTACACTATGCTTTTTAAAAAAAATCTGGTATGTATTCTACTATACTCTACATTTTAATTCAAATCAATCACATTTTATTTATTATTTTTATTTATTTATTTATTTATTTATTTATTTATTTATTGTAGAGACAGAGTTTCATTTTATTTATTTATTTATTTTTAAGACAGAGTCTCACTCAGTTGCCCTTGGTAGAGTGCCCTGGCATCATAGTTCACAGCAACCTCAAATTCTTGGGCTCAGGTGATCCTCTTGCCTCAGGTTTTCTATTTTTAGTAGAGATGGGGTTTCACTCAGGCTGGTCTCAAACTCCTGAGTTCAAGTGATCCACACACCTCGGCCTCTCAGCGTGCTAGGTTTACAGGCACGAGCCACCGTGCCCAACCACCAGCCACATTTTACATGCGTAAATGGCTTATGAGTACTGTTTTTTTGTGCTCTAGGGCTTGGAGGGTTTTTGTTATTGTTGTTGTTGTTGTTGTATTATCTTATGCTTTTCTTCTGTTGCAACAAAATCACAGTTTGTATAGTCATCCCAGGATGCTCTGTGGACCCTGAAAATTCAAGAGAGTTCCTAACCTGTTAGCGTAGTTTTAAAATTTGCTACCATTTGGGTCAGACCAACTGATCATCTTCTGGTCATCTTTCAGAAGGCTTACCCAATAAGACTTGGGTTTACCCAGTAGAGAAATGAATATGCAAATCTGGGCCTCAGGATAGACTTAATAGCAGGAGATATGTATGACGACGTCCTCAGCAGCACAAGTGGTAGTTGAAACTGTAGGAATGAGAGAGGTCAGACAAGGAAAGTGTGTATATATTGCAGAATGAGAAGACAAGAGGACAGAGGGGCTCAAGGAAGCATCCACACTTCGGGATACAACAAAAGAAGAGAAGTGGTCAAAAAATTAGAAACAGAGACAGGGACAGAGTGGTGTGTCAGGAACCAAGGAGAGAGAATCTTTGACAAAAGGAATAGGCAACCATATCAAACACAGTAGAGAGGTCACGATGATTAAGAAGCCTGTCAACTGCATCTTGGTATGACTCCATAATCAGTTAACTAATGTGTTTTCAATGATAACGAAGTTAAATTTGTTAATGAAACAAAAATAAAGATAGTAGAGCCTACATGAAAGCACCTACATTAAATTCTTCATTTTAGCTAAAAGCTCCCTCTTGTGTCCAGAATGAGGATTTTCTAGGCAGCTAACAAAACTTTAAGAACATCATCTGGGGCTGAATGCTGTACTGTAATCCTAGTACTTTGGAGATTGAAGTGGAAGAATTGCTTGAGCGCGGGAGTTGAAGCTAACCTGGGCAACATAGTGAGACCCATTTCTCTACAATAAAAATTTAATTATTAGCCAGGCATTGAGGTGAGCAACTGCAATAATCCCAGCTAACTCAGGAGCTTGAGGCTTGAGCTCAGGAGTTTGGGGCTACAGTGAGCTATGATGGTGCCATTGCACTCCACCCTGGGCAACAAAATCTGCTCATCTATATTTTCATAAGATTCATTTTTGCCAGTAAATACGTATTAATTTTATATTCTTGTAGAATAATCATAATTTAAAAAGAGACAGTATTTTTCCGCTAGACTTATGGCTGCTGTAGAAAGAAAATTGTCACACAAACACAAAAATTCCATTAAGTGTTTTATACCCTTCCCAATGGGATAGAGAGAGTTTATTGAGAATCAGTAACTTTTAGTAATTTCTGGGAAAGACTGACATGGTTAACAATCCAGCTCAGGTGATTCACATTCGCTATGTAGTTTGAAAACTCTCTCTCTAGGTCCTCAAGCCATCAGGTCTCCACTAAATGGCAAAAGGAAACAAAGCCCTCATTTAAGAGACTCAGGAAATCTGTAAGGCTCTCAGTCCAGACACAGAGTGTAAATGTAGCAATGGAAGGTGCCAGAAGCAAAAATCCTAGCCTGGTTTGTCCCACGGTGGAAGCTATGAGGACTCCGAGGAAGAACAGTGTCCTAGGAACCTGGAGACGTAGAGTCTAATAACCCAGCTCTGTCTCTAAATGACCGCACGTGTATAATCTTAGACAAGGCCCTTCCTTACCTGGAACTCAGACTTTCCTTTGATAGGGCCCTTGTATTCCACAATTTAAGAGTCCCACTATGAAAGATGCGAGGCTATAAAGCAGATGGTGTTTCCCATCCTTCCTTCTGACCGGTTTTCAGGGCTATTATCGCCATGAGAGCCCAGGGTCCTGATGCTGCTCACCCTAAACTGTCAAATACCCTCTACTTCAAGACCCCAGAAAGTAGAGACAAACCAGAAGCAACTTGCATCAACCTCCTCTCCGTGATAAATTTCACCTGTCAAATAAGAAACCGTTAACAGTGGTTATTTTGCAAAAGGCGCTAAGGGTTGTAGTGGAAGACGTAGAGCCTTTTTACTATATTCCTTCTGTTGGGCAAGGGTTTTTTGCCATATACACATTGTCTGTTTATATGTGTATGTTTAAGTGCGTGTGTGTTAAGTAGCAACATGTTTGGCCAGTCAATTGGAATCTATTGACCCAAACACGCTTGGGAATGTGAATTCCCAGTGAGATCTTACTGGCAACACATAATGGTAGAATAATATATGTGTGTGTGGGTGTGTGTGTATCTATATATCTATATATGTAGTATTTTAATGTATATAATATATACATTATGTTATACATTATAGATACATATTATCATAATATGTATTACATATATATTTACATTATATAATGTAATGTATATATACATTATAATTATATTATGTATAGTATACATTGTATGTATATTATATAATGTAATTACATATATATAATGTAATTATATATAAAATATAATTATATTATGTATATTATACATTATATACATTATATAATGTAATATATATACATTATAATTATATTATGTATATTATTCATTGTATGTATATTATACATTATACATGTATGTATATTAATTATATTGTGTACATATATACATTATAATATGTATCTATAATATATACATTAATAATTATTTATTATATTATAATATTTAAAATATATATAATGTATAACATATACATTATAATAATATGTCTATAATATATAACATTATGTGAGAGGCATTGCCATTGCTCATGGGGCATAAAACACAAATTTCTTAAGAAAAGGAATTTATTTGATATTGCAAGTCACATACTGTGCTGGGTCCCGGAATGAGAGTCTAGGCTGAGCTGATTCCACAGCCTTTCTTCTCTCCATCATATAGGATATTTTCCTTGACCACATAGTAGGGAATGGAAAGTCTGTGACTCAAAGGAAGATGCCTTGTTTATTGAATTCTGGAGCAGAGAAATAGGGAGAGGCACATGAGTTAGGTGTGGAAATCAGGGACACTTTCTTCAGGGTTTCTCTTCTTACCTTTCCTTTCATTTTCTTTTCTCCCATATTCTCTTTTCTTGTTCTTTCCTTTTCGCCTTTTCCTCCCTTCCTTTCCCTTCCTTCCAGAGGAAGTAGATGTTTCCTCTAGCCTCATCTCCTAGAAACAGGGATCAACAGAGTGGCAGTAGCACCAGGAACTTGGCGCTGACAAACGCAGATGTATCAGGTGTGGTAGCCTGTAGCCTGGCAAGGGGACAGCAAACCCACTTCCACTGATCAACTATGGTCTTGCCTAAGATGTGAGCAAAGCTATGGAGCAGCAAAAGCAGCACTTTTGTAGGAGGAGGCAGTAAAGGGTGGGTCATCTGAACATCGATTCAAGTTTGTAATCTTCTACTTGATAGTGTCCTAAAAAAAAAAAAAGGCAGAAAACAAAGAACTCTATCCTCTATCCATGAAAAAAAACCAAGGGTCACATTTGGCTGGGACTGTTACTTGGTAGTCATTGGGAAGAAAATAGCTTCACGGGGTTTAGGACACAGCTGGGCATTCACCATTCCAAGCACAAAACACACAGAAAAACAGTGCATGTCAATGGCAATGCATAGTCTCTCCTCTCTCTGTCGCCTGCTCTTGCTTTTCCTCCTTCTTCCTCCCCCTCCTCTTCTTTCTCGCTGATACCTTTTCTAATTTCTTCATCTCTGTCTCTCTCCTTCTCTCTCCGTTTCTCAGTCTCTCTCTCTGTCTCTTTCTCTCTTTGGGATAATCCAGCCAGAAAGTCTCTTCAGAGATTTCTTCCAATGAAACCGCGGGGCAGCAGAGTCGGTTTTTTCTCCTCTATAAAACCCTATGCACAGATCACAACTCAGCTGTCACCAGGGAGTTCTCTCACTTCCTTTCTCCCTTAGGAAGGAGAGGACGTGAACAGCTGGTCAGGCCTGCCTGTTGAAGGGAGGCAAGGGAATGACTGAGTAGCTACTCTTGTGCTGTCCAGTGGAGTTTGCCTTGAGACCAAAACCCACTAACATGGAATCTGGAAGCTATCAGACAAGAAATCTGATTCATGTCTATTTTTCCCCACAGTTGTCCATCACCAGGGATTTTTGTGTTTGAGGCATGTTGCAGAGACTCTGGCAAGCTGCTGTATATCAACCATGATCAGTTTTTAACATGCTGTAATAATCTAAAGGGAAACAACCCCTAAAATCTGCACACCAGTATTTTGCTTGTTCTCATTTGCCCTTTGGGGCCAAAATAATTAAAACAAAAGCCCAAAAAGCAAGACAAATTGAGTACTCACTATTTTAGAAAGGCCTGGCTTACTCGAATGTATGTCTGTGATCACAGGACAGGGTGTGCATATTTAGGTAATGACAATGAACTCAAGTAATGCCACTTGAACTGTGTTGGCTACCTATTATGTTCCAGGAACTATTTTAATGTATGTGTATATATATTTATATTTTATATATGTGTGTGTATATAAGTACATATATACACACAAAAAACATATATGTACATATATACACACACAAAAAAAACTTGGTTCTTCATATATGTTAAACTGAGAGTAAATAAGAAATTCTGCTTATGTGTTATGGAATGAATGTTTGCGTGCCCCCAAATTCATATGTTGAACCCCAAATCCCCGTGATGACATTTTGGGGGGGAGCCTTTGGGAGGTAATAAGGTCATGATGGGGGAAGTGCCTTTACAAGAGGAGACATAAGAGAGACGATATCACGCTGCCATATGAGGACATAGAGAAGTGTCAGTCTGCAGCCAGAACAAGAGCCCTCACCAGGAAACAAATTGGCCCACACCTTGATCTTGAACTCTCCAGCCCCCAGGACTATGAGAAATGAATGTTTGTTGTCTATGGTATTTGTTATAGCAGACTGGGCTGACTAAAACTCTGTGTCCAAAGAGATGTGATACTTCAAAAGCATGTTAGGTTAACAGGATGAAGAAAGTAAATACAATTTTCTGCTTAAAGAGACATTCAGTGAAGGAACACAGAAAGCTTTATTATGAATATTATTGCAAGACAATTTGCAACAGTACTCAGAAAAAGGCACTACTATATATTAGAAGTTGGGGCTCAGTGCCTGTAGCTCAGTGGCTAGAGCACCAGCCACATACACTGGAGCTGGTGGGTTCGAATCCAGTCTGGGCCTGCCAAACAACAATGACAACTACAACCAACAAATAGCCGGGCATTGTGGTGGGAGTCTGTAGTCCCAGCTACTTGGGAGACTGAGGCAAGAGAATTGCTTAAGCCCAAGTGTTTGAGGTTGCTGTGAGCTGTGATGCCACGGCACTCTACCGAGGGTGACATACTGAAATTCTGTCTCAAAAAAGGAAAAAGAAGAAGAAGAAGAGGAGAAGGAGAAAATGTGTAGTCCTAGAATTTGTTAACATTCTCCATCACTCCGTAGAAGAGTGTTAAAAAATTCCAAGAGAAAAGACAAAACCTGAAAGGCAAGACATGTTGGGTTTTCTCATGAAGTCCCACAGTTCCTAAAAGATACAGTCCAGGACAAGCACCAGCCATCCCCTCCGTCAGCCCCTTGAATGCTGGTAGTCCTCTGAGTTTTTATGTGCAGCCCTCCTCCGTTCTCATTATACATCTTCTCTCTAGATGATCTCATCCCCTCCGATGATTTTTACTGTCCTTTATACACTGGCGTTTTCCAAATCTAAATCTCCTGCTCAACATCCCACGGGACCTTGAGATTCATATATCAAAAACTGTCCACTCGGATATCCCACAACCATCTGAAACTTGAGATGCCAAAAACTAAACTCATCACTTTTCTCCCAGAATCACTTGTCCATTCTTCCTCTTAGTTGGTGAGGCCAAAATTCACTTGTTAATATGGCCAAAGATCCTGAGAGTCTTCCTTGACTCCTTTTTCTTCAACCACCATATCAAATCCATTGCCAAGTTCTGCCAATTTTTTTTTTTTTTTTTTTTGTAGAGACAGAGTCTCACTTTGTCGCCCTCGGTAGAGTGCCGTGGCGTCACACAGCTCACAGCAACCTCCAACTCCTGGGATTAGGCGATTCTCTTGCCTCAGCCTCCCCAGTAGTTGGGACTACAGGTGCCCGCCACAATGCCTGGCTAGTTTTCTGTTTTTTGCAGTTTGGCCGAGGTTGGGTTTGAACCCGCCACCTTTGGTATACGGGGCCGGCGCCCTACTCAATGAGCAACAGGCGCTGCCCAGTTCTGCCAATTTTAATTCCTGAATCACTGCCCTCCTCTCTAGAGCACCTGCCTTGCCTTTGTCCAAGAACTTACCTCTAATATGGTGGTCCTTCTTCTGGTGTTGCCTCTTCTGATGTCATCCCTCCAATCCTACCCTCTACACAGTCTACTAGGCACAACTTTGTATCTGGGATGCTGGCTCCTTATTAAATCATTTCAATGGCTCCCTTTCAACCACTAGAGAAAGTCCAAACTCCTTGGCTTGGCATACAAGGGTCTCTTAACCTGAATCTCTGCCTTCCTCTCGAGCTCCATCCCTCACCACCTACCCTTGGCGCACTTCCCTCTCCAATAACACTGAAATACTTGTAGCACCTCCCACATCCCATGCTGCTGCAGACCTCTGTGCCTTCACTCCTGTTGTTCCTGCTACTGGAATGACAATCCTATTCCTAGTCTTTGTTTTGTTTTGTTTTGCAGTTCGGCCGGGGCCGGGTTTGAACCCGCCACTCTCGGTATATGGGGCTAGCGCTCTACTCGTTGAGCCACAGGCGCCACCCCCAATCCTACTCCTATTCTTTCTTTGCCTGGATAACTCTTCTTTACCCCTCAAAACTTAGTTCCAGGAGTCCATCTTATGGGTGGCTATTCCTGACTCACCACCTGAACAATGTTTTCTCTCTATGCTCTTCTAGTGCCTGACTGTGTGTCTGTCACAGAACATACCACACTGTGTTGTAACTGTTGGTGGGCTTTTGATTGGGGGCCTGGCTTCTATGCTGTATTGTGAGTTTCTTGAGGGGAGAGTGGGGACTACATTGCAACTCCTGAGCAGACATGCACTATATATTTAACTGATTTTGAATAAAGAAATGAAATTGCTTTCCTTTTTTTTTGAGACAGAGCCTCAAGCTGTCACTCTGGATAGAGTGCTGTGGCATCACAGCTCACAGCAACCTGCAATTCCTGGGCTCAAGCGAGTCTCCTGCCTCCGCCTCCCTAGTGGCTGGGACTACAGGAGCCCACCACAACGCCCGGCCATTTTTTGGTTGCAGCTGTCATTGTTGTTTGGCGGGCCCCGGGCTGGATTCGAACCTGCCAGCTCAGGTGTATGTGGCTGGCGCCTTAACCCGTTGAGCCACAGGCGCCGAGCCGAATTGCTTTCCTTTTTAACATTCCCTTTGAATTACTCTATTTCCACTGCTGCTATGTTAGTACAGACTTTTATTATCCCTCTCTGTACACAGATTGAACACAGAGCCTTTGATGATTATCTAAAGGGTAATGTCCAAACTTCTTAGCGCTGCATACACAAACCGGTTGCAACCAAATTTCAGGCCTATTTCCTACCAATACCTACCCTGCCCACATCCATACTCCAGCTATGCTCAACAAGCTTGCCTCTGCACATTTTCTGCCCCTCTTAATGAACTCTTATTCACCCTTAAGAGCCCACCTTAAATGTGCCCACCTCTGTGCTGACTTTCCTAAATTTCCCCCAGACAGTTAGTCACATACTTCTTTGGACTCCTATCGCTCCTGTCTCTTATAGCACTTTTTATGCTCAGTTATAGTTATCTACTTACCTTCTCCTAGCCTCAGTTTCCTTATCTGGAAAATCGGGCACAAGAACAGCTTGTATTTTATGGGGTACAATTCATTTAAAGCACACAGCAGAGACAGCACCAAATACATAGGAGCTAATATCATTTGAGTTCTCAATATGTGCCAAGCATTTTATGTGGATGGACTCCTTTCATTGTCATTTCATTTCATATGAGGTAGGGACAACTATTGCCTGCATATTCTAAATGGGGACACGGTGACTTGGAAGAAGCTGAAATGACTTGCCCAAGCTCACACAGTTAGTGGGACATCTGATTGAACCTACATGGCCTGGTGCCAGAGCCATGCTCTTAACCACTATTCATCTGTGGTCACTTTTCTCATCCCTACGACGTGTGAACTGTTCCTGGACTGGGACTCCTCCTGCCTTCATTCAAAAGTTAGACTCACAGTCCCTAACTCTCTCATGTCTGCTCAGGACAAGAGATAGAGACGCAGGGTTTCCAGCCCACAATTGGCACTTGCTCCTCCCTGGATTGCCCCTGGCTATTCAGCCACCTTGCCCTAAAACAACATGCTTTACCTTGCAAAGCCTGTTTCTTTGCCCCTTTCAACTGCCTCAATGACTTTCATGCATTCCAGATTGACTTCAGGAGGCCTGAGCGCCCCTCAGGTGGACAGAAGATGGCCCTATGTTGCATAAAGGTTTCAATCCATGTTCATTAATTGTTTGGGGCACAGTGTTATAATGCTTACATGCGGATCTGCAAGAACACCACCCTTAACCCACCCCGGGCTGCTATTCTGGTTGGTAAGTCCAGGCCACAATCGGAGAACTACATGCACCCGCTAAATTCTACAAACATCCTAGCCTATCCCAGAGGTATGAAATGTTGCTATTGCTTTGCAGTCTTAAAAAAGAGAATAGCATATAAAGTAACTAGCCAGCGGTAGCCCCAGAATTTCTCTATAGGGAAGCCACCCTCACCCCCCTCCCATGTTATCTTTTACAGTATTTACATTCTCTATGTGAAGAGGCTTGGTAGGGCTGGTGAAGATGAACAGAATTGTCTGGAAGGCGTGTTTGGAGAGAAAGCACACTTTTTGCCAGCTTGTTCGGGATAATGATTAATTTGGGCTAATACCCCCCTTCCCCAAGCCACATGGCATCACCAGTGAGAATGGCTCATGGGCACATACTGAGTCTTGGATAAAAGGTAGCTTAGAAGTTTTCATTTCTTGGCCCCGATTGCTGGGTTCCAGAGAACCTAGTTCCACCACACTTTCCAGATACCTACTAATTTGGGAGAAGATGAAAACACTTTGCTGGGGAGAAATCCCAATTCGAAAGATAAGGGAATCAACTCAGGAAGGAAGGAGGAGGGGGAAAAGTAAGACAGGAGCCAGCAAGAAGGAAATCACACCCACACTGGAGTCAAGGCAAGGCTTGTAGTTTCCACTAAGAAACCAAAAAGCTCATAACAGGAAGAAAGAGGTGAGTTGCAATCCAAAAAAGCAATCAACTCACTGACAGTTTATTTATTTTTACCTGGGGAAAGTGGTGTGGGGAGAGGTGTTCAGCTCCCAGGCTGACCCAGCAGCTGCAGCTGCTACAAAGGAAGTGGGTGTTTAGCGGAGGGGGAGAGGGGACCAGGATGGGGGGCTGGCATATTCCTTGCTCCCAACAGAGGCCCTGAGATTCTGAAGGAAGGAACCTGAGACTGTGTGAAGCCCAAGAGAGAGAAGATATTTTCCAGCCTGGCTGAAAAGGAAGCCTCTCTCCAAGGACATACAATCTATCCCAGTCTTGACCTGAAAACTCAGAGGCAACCTCCCCTTCCCCACTGCCTTTAGACTGCCCTGTTTGCCTTGGTCATTTTAAGTGCAGATGAAGACAATGGAGTGGCAAAGGAGAAGGAGGAAGAGGAGAGAAGAGAAAGAAACTGTGTCAATAAAAAATATATGAAATTAACAGAAAACAAGACTTTCTTGGGCTTTTCCCCTGAGCTATAGCATCTGGTTTCATTTCTCTTTCTAGAAGGAAAAAAAGGAGGGAGGGAGAGAGAGAGAGAGAAGGGAGGAAAGAAAAAGAAAGAGAGAAAGAAAAGAAAGAGAGAAAGGGTGGGGGTTGGTGAGTACAAGGCATATGTTTTCAATGAAATCTTTTCAAACATGTTCAGGCAGCTGGAAGCTTGAGCGCTGAGTGGAAGTCTTGCTGCTGATGGAGCCGGCACCACCCTGGCATGAAAGTATACAGGATGCTACATGGTCCTGAGCAAGTCATGTCACTTTCTGTCCCAGCTTTTGCCTCATAGAAAGGGTAGTGAGGGTTTCAAAAGAAGTAACAGGAAAATATACCCTGAGAAGTGTAACAATCGCAGTAACAGTTCCGGGAAGCTTTGCTATGCTTTACCTGCATTTTCTTATTCAGTTCCTATAACACCTGATGTGGTGAGTGTCATTATTGCCTCATTTTATAGAGGAAAAATTAGATTACACAGCGGCTGGCTTGTGAATATCAATAGGCAGTAATTGGAAGGATATGAACCCAGCTCTGATTGCCTCCAGAGCTTTTAACGCCTAGATGACATAAGGTAAGATTGTTGGTATTATTATTAAATTGCACCTTTCATGGTTTCCACATTTTTTTTCTGAAGGAAATCTTCAATTCGAATATAGTTTTCTTTTCCAAGTTTGAGGGACAGAGACTAGAGCATGTCCGTCTGTTAAATGGGAATTGAGAGAGGGGGACATTTGATGCCAGGGCCCAAATTCCAGACTTATAACTGAGGCAAGTGACACCTCCCATTCAGACAGGTTGGACTTCGTAATGTCAGGTGTGAAGAAAGCCGTCCTCCTCGCATTCTTTAGAAGGACTTTGACATTTCAAAACAGCACTTCTGTTTCAAATTGAGATCATGTTCATTCTAGCTGGTTCAGTATCCTAACCCAGATCTCCCATCTCCTCATCTCCCTTTTATGGATGCCTACTGAGTACGTTCCAATGCTTCACTTAATAGAATCCCCCAAGGAAAGAAACACTTAAGGGTGCATAGAGATCATTCCAGCTGAGAAAGATGTTGAAATATTGGAATGGGCAACTAAAAGGGGGGAATTGAATCTGAAAGGCTTTAAGAACAGGAGGATCACGTCTGTAACCCCAGCCCTCTGGCAGGCTGAGGCGGGTGGATCGCTTGAGCTCAGGAGTTTGAGATCAGCCTGAGCAAGAGCGAGAAACCGTGTCTCTTAAAAATAGAAAAATTAGCCGGTGTTGAGGCAGAGACCTATAGTCGCAGCTACTTGGGAGGCTGAGGCAGGAGGATCGCTTGAACCCCAGGAGTTTGAGGTTGCTGTGAGCTAGGCTGATGCCACGGCACGGCAGCCTGGGCAACAGAGTGAGACTCTGTTCCCCCATTCCTCCTCCCAAAAAAGGAACAGGAGGATCTCAGAAGCCTGAGCCAGTCAAGGGGCACTCCTGCTAAGAGGCAGAGGAATGAACAAGCTTGCCTTTTAAACTTACTCAAACCAAGCTGACTCAGGAGAGTGACCTCAGAGGCTTAGATGGCAAATTCATCTAGCGCACATATGTCCTCTGCAAAATGAAGAAAGTTGCGTGTTTGGATGGCTTGAGTGTTTTAATCTTTCTGTATGCGTATAAGACTCATAGCCTGTCACTGAAGAGCGCCACCTACCAGCTGCTTCCAATTGCAGCCTCCTGTTAATAAAATCCAGAGCTCACAGGCCTGGGAACATAGCCACTGGATGTGGTACAATGCAAAGGTTTCTGGAGCCAAGGATGGGATACCTGAGTTCTACTTGGAGCTTTGCCTGTCTCTAGCAGTACGAACGTGAGCAAATCACTTGCTTGTGAGCCAAGGGGATTAATCATATTTGCATGGTATACCTCACGGCTGTAGCCTGGGGCACTGGGAGAGAGAGAGTATACATATAAATTTCAGTAGATAGTTCCACAGGCCATACCTTGATTATACCTTGTAAAATCAAAGAAGAACAAAAAGAAAAGCATTCTGAAAAAATTGCAGGGATACTTTAACAAAAGAACATTCACGTTTTTCATGGGCATTTCACATTGTTTCTTGAAGAACTAGATTTTGCCTTTGTCCATACTGAAACAAGTGAGTCCCCTTCACTTCCTAAATCTGAAACGTGTGTCAGAGTGGCTGCTGAGAGAACTTAAGGATCAGACACAGCCGCCAGAGAGACATGTGACCAGCCAGGAAATCACCCTGGAAAGGCAAAATGCAACTCTCTTTTCTGGCTATGGCTTGGCAAGGACATATAAAAAGGGAGTGAGGGAAGCGGGAGACAAAAACAGATGAAGGAACAGAAGGCAGGAGACAGCTGAGACAAAGAGCAGGAAGGCAAGGTGAAGTGCAGAGTGGAAGAAATCCAGCTTGGAGTCTCGGCTTTTAACACATCTAGCAGATGCTTGACCTTGAAGCAGGCATGGGAGGGATGTATGGATTTTTTATTTCCTCTGCGAAAAAGACAAAATAAGCATTTAGGTTACACGGAGATAGCTGGCAATGCTTTAGTCATCAATGCTTGTCTTAGTACAGACACCAAAAGGTGTTTTTCTCCTGTCAACTATGTTCCTACTCCCAGTCTTTCCCATGACCTAAGCTATGCGCCTTTCCAAAAGTATTGGAAGTACTAACCAGGACCCAGGGGTGGCAGTGGGGGCAGTGGGAGCAGAGCAGAGAGGGATTCAGAACAGAAGTGAGTTGGATAAGAGGGGAATTCTTGGGCTCTACAAGGATTCACTGAACTAAGGCAGACCTAGCCTTGAATCTTGATTCTGTCCTTTACCAGCTATGTGACCTTGAACCCGTTGCTGCCACTCTCTGAGCCTCATTGCCTTACCAGTAACGTAAACATAATGATAGCCTCTGTCTCGTGATGTCATTGTGAAGACTGAATGAGTTAGGGCAAGAAAAAAGCCGGGTGCAGAGCCCAAGACATAGGTAGTAGGCACTCGATATGCGCTTTATGTTACTATAATAATTTGGTACAAGAAAGAGCTGACCCCTGAGCCGTGTCTTGCAGAAATGCCCCCATCTTATTTAGAGTAATGGCGAGAAACAGACGAGCCTGTACCCTCCACGCTTTCTCAAATGCTTTCTCAAAATACTGAAGAGATTTTTCTTTTATAAATCTCTCTTCCGCCTCAGTGCCCTCTCCAGCTCTCTCACGCTCTCTCTCTCCACACACCCCTCCTCCCCGTCATCACCAAAGAAGCCCCCAATGCTCCAAATAGATAAAAAGATGCGGCGGTACAAAGGGGGATGACAATGTTGCTTTTGTTTCTCAGCTACTGGAATAGCTCATGAATCCTTAAGTGGACATTCCAGCGTCTCTTCAATCCACTCTGAGCTACTTCAGCTGGGCTCTCGGGAACCTAACCGCGCCACCTTTAAGGCCTCTCTCACCACTCTGACACCTGCATCCTGGTTCCTATAGAAACTCTCTCCCTCTTCTCAATGTATGTGATGGTGAGCAAACCCAGAGGATGAATAGAGAAAGCAGAATCATCATGTTAATGGGACTTTAGACATGCAAATGTGTGCCCCATGCGGGGATGAGCTGAACAAAGTAGATGTGGTGGACGGGAATGGACAAGTGCCATCAGAGCCCCAGATGTGTAATGCTGGGATGAGGGGACCTAGACATGATGAAAGGGACCACAAGGGTTATTTAGAAAAACGAGACATTTGGAGGGCCCAGCGCGAGGTGTGTAAATGGACAGACAGCATGAGAGAGTGGGAGGAAGTCTAAGTGCCTGCAAGGAGCATGGATCAGAGAATTCTTGAAAGCCAGAGGGCAGGAGAGGAGAAGGCTGGGTGGGAAACCGCTGGTGGCTGGGAACTTTGTGCTCAAAGAACTCTAAGAGAAGAAACTATGGGAGTCTTGTTTCATCAGGCTGCCAGGTACGCTCAGGGCATTTTTAACCTAGCACCAAAGGGCCCACCTAGGAATCAGACCAAAAAGTCCTCACCTCCCACTGATAAATTAAGCTAGTCCGTGAACCTGGCTTTGCCCATCTGCGTAGCCTTTGAACTTTGAATTTCTTCCCACTCTAATAATGCATTTCAAACAGCTATGAAAGCTGAAAGTTCTGGCAAAGAGGACCACAAAAGACTGAAAGGATATCAGCCTACATCAGAATTTATGCCCCAATAGTTTGCTTTCCTCTTAATGATATTTTCTAAACTGTCCCCTGAGAGAATACAGTGTTCCGTGAAAGTCAGAATATTCTGCCACTAAAATTGAAATAATGTGTTTTCTCCAAATTTTTCACGGAAAAGCAAGAAATTAAAGGATAGAATGTACCCCCATAAATTTTTTCTGAAACCCTTGGTTCCTGCTCCCACGTGCCTACACTAGAATATAAAAGTTAGTATATGATTTAGCATAGTGTTATATTTATAGATATTCTGTGGTTTAAATCTGAATGGTTCATGATGTTCCACAAAGAACTCTGTGATTTCCCATACCGTGTCCCTGGAACCAGTTTGGAAGCTCTAGATTTAAGGATTGGGGTCATGACCTTTATTTTGCACGATGACTGTCTCACTTTCATTTTTGCTCCTTTCCAACTCATTCATGCATTCCCCACAAAGTAGCAAGAATGATCTTTCAGACAGGTCAACTAGATCTCATGATTTCACACGTTTAGATTCATTAGTGGCCTCTTGTTGCTTTTCAGCTGAAACCCAGACTCCTGAGCATGGCCCACAGTGAGCTGACCCCTGCTGTCTTTTCCAACCTCGTTTTGTCCCACTGTCCTGCTTGCCCACAATATTCCAGCTACACAGGCATCTCAGTTCCTCAAATATGCCAGGCTGGAGTCTATCTCAGCGCACTTGTACATCGTACTGTTACTTCTGCAATGTCCTTTCTCTCTGCGGTAGGCAGAATTTGGGCCCTCATAACCTTTTCCCCCAGCATCGCACCACGGTCATGTTACACTACACAACAAAAGGGATTGTGCAGATGGAATTCAGGTTACTAATAAACTGACCTTAAGATTGAAATTTCGTTTTGGATTAGCTAGGTCGGCCCATTGTAATTACAGGAGGCCTTAAAAGCAGAGAGACGCAGCAGAAAGGAAGTCAGAGAGATTTGAAGCATGAGAAGGTCTCCAGACACTCTTGCTGGCTTGAAGGTAGAAGGGGCCATGTGGAGAATGCAAAAAGGAAATGAGCTTGGAAGTAGATTCCTCCCACAGAGACTCTAGCAAGGAATGCAGCTAGCCTACACTTGATTTTGGCCTTGGAGACCCTAAGCAGGGAGCCTACCCCAGCTGTACTGTGCCTGCACTGCTGCCTCATGGAAACTGTGGGATAATAAATCATGGGTTGTTTTAATTCACTGACTTTGTGGTGATTTGTTATGGCAGCAGTAGAAATCTATTATACCATCCTTCTCTTTTCATGATTATCTCCTTTCCATCTTTTGGCTCTTAGCTTAAAATGTTACCAGATTGGTAGGTCCTACCCTGACCATCCTGCTCAAACTGAGTCTCCTCTCCACTCCTCCGGCCCTATTATTCTCTTTCTCAGTCCTCTTCATTTTCTTCATGACTCTTACCATAATTTTAGCTATTTTATTTATTTGACTTTTTAACTGTTTTTTTTTTTTTTTTTGCCTGTCTCTCCCACCAAATTGCCATGAGACAAGGGGCCCCATCTGTCTTGGCTCTCCATCTTAGTCTCCTTGCCAGCACAGTGGATCACATATAATAGGTACTTAATAGAAATGTGTTGAATGAATAAATGAATAGAGCCCAAAAAAGTGATATTCACAGTACGAACCACTGGAATGTAAGCTCCATGACGGCAGAGATTTTTGTTCACTGAGTTATAGAAGAATGAATGGCATAGGCACTCAGTAAATATCTTGTGAATTAATTAATATTTGTCGAACCTCTATTTTGTGCTAGGAACTATGTTTTGCACTTCCTACCTTAAGTTATTGGATCCTCACAATACCACTTCAAGATGACAGCTATTATTTTCTCTAGTTTCCAGACAATGCTGAGAGTGGTTAAGTACACTGTTTTAGGTAACACTGCTAGTAATTGGGAGAGTCAATTCAGACCCAGGCTTTTCTGCAAGTTTGTGCCTTTCACTGTATGTTACTGCCTCCCAAGTGCTAACAGAACCCGTTACCTTCTGGCCCGATAAAAGCTTTGCAATAGGTAAAAATATATATAAATATCTGGGCTTCCACATGAAACTTCACGTACAATTTTAGGAAATTCACAGAGCATACCCATAAACCTCACGTTAACTTGAAGTATTTTATCTGCATTAAAGGACGTTCATGCTGTAATAGAGATTAACTGGGTTGTACCAGATAAGCTTCAGGTACCCTTCTAGTTATTCTAGTTTGTAGATGGGCATTCTTTTTTTTTTTTCCTTTCTTTGATAATATCCTTCAATAAAAGCTTAGAGATGGGCATTCTTAGAGATGAAAAAAAAAAAAGCAAAAAACTTCAGGCCTCCAAGATGTTTTTTTTTTTTTTTTACATTCTTTGTTAAGTTTTATTGCAAATAAGCATAATTATAAATAATTTTAAGCAAATAATTTTATGTTAAAGAAGTAAAATAAAATAAAAATAAAACAGAAAATGCTTCCTTCTGTAAGAAATTATTTTGGACAAAAGTACTTAGTAGTA